>JAPSGF010000102.1:640895-778491 GCA_035772895.1 Perdix hodgsoniae | reverse complement strand
AAAAGAAAAGAAAAGAAAAGAAAAGAAAAGAAAAGAAAAGAAAAGAAGAAATGATAGCAAGGAGTTCAGAAGCATTCAGAGTAGAAAGAGTCCATGCTGCCAGATAGTCTGAGAAAGGCATTTCATGACCCTGTGATCCAGAAGTGGAAGAAAATATCTGTTACTTAAAGCATATCTGTGATGTGATGCTAATAATCCCAACCCTATTTTTTCTACACAAATCCAGATGATGCCTTTGACTTTATAATATATACACTGAAGAAACCAAGTTTGAAGCCTGCCTGTATAAAGCACGTTATCACTACAAAAACTGTCTGACACTCTAACTTTGTTATTACAACAATACAATAACTTTTCTTATCTGGGATACCAAGGATATGTTCTAGGTTATGCTAATGGATCTACTCTGAAAAAAGCTCTTGAAATATTCTTGGCTTATGTAGTGGATTCATCATCAAAAAGACCATTATCTTCCATTATGAATCCCAAACGTCCAAATAACCGATTCTTTAAGAACTATTTTCTATTTCAAATATTGCTTTCTCATCAGAGCAGAATCACTAAGTACTATTCTCCTTATGTCAAAGAGTAGTTTGGCATGATGTAATTCAGTTCATAAATATGCAAAAGTAATCTGAATTAAGTTTTAGTGCTTTCTTTGATTTAAATTTCAGTTTTTAATTTTTCTGCATTATGTGCTCATAATTTAAGTGATTGAACTATAATGTTTTGAATAATTACACACTTTGCATTCATATTTTAGCTGTCGGCTGATCTCTTAGAAAACAGTTTTGAAAGATGTTTTCTGATAACAGATGTTAAATATACTGCAATCCTGAAAACCAACTACAAAATTTCTACTCTCATCAGTCCCAGCAGGCTTCAGCCAGTCCCATGTGTAAACAGGCAGCAATTCTTAACATGGCTTTGAAAAATAGTTTTTACTTTTCACTTCTTGCTAAGTGTTTCACGTCACTCTTTACAGAAAGGGAGAAGTGAGTAGCTATACTGGATAAACTGAAGCTGCATACATAGGTGTGTCCAGCTTAATTGCATGCTGGTAGATAAACTATCAGCAAAGCTCCAAGGACAGGTACAAATAAGCCATCCTCTGGCAATAGCAGGAGACAAAGCCAGGCAGTGAACTGTAAAGACTGTATTCATTGATTCTAGCCCAAAGGCTTCAACACCTGTTCTTAGGTTGGAACCTAACGATCAAAAGTTCATTGAATGGCCGAAATTTAAAGTGACACTGAATATTGGGGAGCGCAGGCGAGATGTTTGGATGTCGAGGCATCAACGATTTTGTTTGTACAAAGCAGGTGTTCAGCAAACAGGAAGAATGGTCTGACTACATGGAGCAAGTTACTGTGTGTAACTCTGGTAAATCAGACAGGTATGGAGGTTCAAGTCCTCCCCTCTGCGGAGTGCTGCACTCCCAATGGTTGTGATAAGCAATTCATGTTGCTTATTCGGTTCATTCGAGTGCCAGGTGCAGCAGAAGGTGGAACTGGGAGTGAAGGCACAGATTTAGAGAGGACCCCATATTGGAGCTAGCCCAGTAATCATGTCAGAAGCCAGAGCCTCATTTTCCCAGGTACAAATCGGCAAAGTGATTAAAATGCCAGCAAACGGTACGATCTGTAACACACTGCTTTGGTTCTTTAACTTGGATGTGAACTGCACCTGAGTCCTTGAGGTGGCATACTATTACCTTGAATCTAACTTGTTGCTCTAGTGTTTGCAAGGACAAATCCTGATTCAGTATTCCTAGAGGGAAGTAGATGTCCTTTAATCAAAAGACTACAGCTGGGAAATACAAAGCACAGCAGCAGCACAAAGTACACAGTACTACTTTCTTATCAGAACCAGTCCTTTACTTTATGCAGGAACAACATTCAGATGATAGTGAAGAGAACAGTGTAAAAAGCTGACTACTGTATATAGAGAATTCATCTGCTTTTATTCTACACTATTCTACTCTTACTTCTAGAATGAGAAAAGAATCCATCTTTGCAGAGGAAATTCATTCTAAGCTCAAAAAATTATTTTAATTTTAGAAAACATAATTCCTTTCCTTGAATCAGAAAAATATGATGAAATGCCACATTGCGTCAAGTGCCTAAGTGCTTCTCCCCTAGTATGACACGCAAGGAATGACAGCAGTGCCTCATACTACAGTAGGAAGTGCTTGCTAATGTAAATGGGCAGGAAGGCAATACTTCCTAAGGCCCTGCTTGTGTGGAGGTGTCAGTGTGCACAGACCCTTCATGCCCCCAAGACTCTGCTCAGGCACAACAGTTTATACGTCTGGCCATGGCACTGGGTATTAATGATTACACATCTGGGCATACAGAAAGTCTCTTAAGGATTTACCAAGACCTACCCAACCTCAGTGGGGCTTACTCATTAACAAATAAACAAACAGAGAGCTGGAACTACCAGAATGCACTGCAGATATTGCTTCTGGTCCTCCTGAGCAGTCACTCCTGCCTGCTTGTGGAAGGGTGGATGGGGAGAGAGGCGTTTGCTCCAGGCTCTGACTCTCTGAAATAAGAAATATATCTCACGATCTGTCAGTTCACTGATTTGCTTTCTCTGAATGTTGTGCAAACAATGTATTGGATGGTGCATTTTTCACATAGTTTAAAAATACTGGAAATCTGTATTTCCCAAGCCACAAGTCGTTCACCAGTCAAAATGCTGCAGAGCACTGGATAAACTTCCACCAACGTTGGATCTCAACTCACTTAACAAAGTAATCATTATTAGTATGAGTACATGATTAGGCTGCCTTTCTGCTTCTACTGATCTATATTCCCAGCTACACAACCATAACTGCACAAAGCAACCATTTTCTACCTTCAACAATAAGTGCATGTGTGTGCCTCTCACAAGGATCACATCATTGGGTCAAAATCTATCAAAGCCTCTTTCTTTAGATAATTGAAGTAATGGATGTATACCAGGACAATACAGTAAACATACTACAAAACAAGAGATGCTGTTTTTTTGTTTGTTTGTTTGTTTTTTGTCATAGCAACTGTTTAATAGAAACCTATGATTGTAACTTCTACAGCATTGTATGAGCATTTGCTGATGAACACAACTTTTTCGTACTGCTGCAGAGCATTTTTTTTTGTCGAAAACCAGTGAATCTTCAGAAGGGGATCAAAAGGGATACATTTTAATTTGCTTCATTTGCATGTTCCTAAATAACGTTATAGGTAACAGTCAAAGAAAACAGCCACAACGGCAATGACAGCAATAGTAGGGATAGTTGGTTATTGTGCTGCTTGAGAGTTTGCGAGGACTTTCTGTTTCATGAGAGCCTTCTCTGAATACAGAACAGCTACACAAATACAGGCCTGATTCTGGACAAGTGGTCCTACTGAGTTTGCATGTCTCAAAATAGGAAGAGGCTGACAAGACATAGGGGCCCAATCAGATGTGACACCAGATGCCTCATGCTATTGTTAGTATTTGTACTACCATTGCTGCTTCTTGTGCTAGGGAACAAAGCAGAATGGCAGTATTTATACAAAAATCATCAAATGTAAAGGGCAACAGATGTCAAAGAGGGAACAGAATACAAGGACAGGAGATGTTACTGGTCAGTATGACAAGCAGTGATCAAAGAGCGTTCAAGATTTTGAAAGGCATCACTGCAAAACTGAGATTTAAGGATGGGTTTGAAGAAGACTGTGCTCATTATTTACTGCTGAGCATCCCCAGCATTATCACTACTTGCATAACGTAGATTGTTTATGGGAATAGAGTTTAGGACCAGTAAGTATAATAAAACAGGTTCATTTTGGCAAATGATTGCTTGGTATGCAAAGATCTGTTACAATAGCACAGGAGCTCAGAAGGGTGGTGCACACACTGTGGTGCTGAGACGTGTGATTCGGTCTGGAAATGCACTGTGCATCCTACAAACCCAGGAGGCACTGGAGTTTCCATGCAGGAGAAAGTCAACAGGGCACATGCACCATAATTTTCAACATGTCCCATGCTGGAGCTAATTCACCTAGTGAGTCACACCTGCTCACATTAATGAAACAAAACAAAACAAAACAGTCTTCATACGTCTTATTGGCAGGAAGGCATGGAAACTGGCTAGGCTGGCTGGGAACCAACCAGGCAGCAACACTAGTTAGAGCATTCTTTAAATAAGGTGAGTGGGGTTTTGTATCTGTGTCTGAGGACAAGGACACAAACAGGTTCTGTGCTATGGCAGATAGCACTCTATGTTGAACTTTGCAAAGTGTTTTGGTGATTTCACACACACCAAAGAAAAAAAAAAAGGCAAAAATTGTATCTTGCTTTCTTTCAAAGTATCAATTCATGTAGAATCTAAAGAGTCTTGAAGTTTGCTGATGATGTAGTGAAGTCTCCTCTTCTTGAAGAAGAATGGCAGATCACTATGGAAATGTGAGAGGTAGAATTTGTTATATTTTACACAGAATGTGATATCACTTAAGCCTCAGGGATCCATCTGCATTTGCTTTATTCTCAAAATATACACAATTTTGTAGAATCTCCTGAACTTTGTAAATTACCTTATGAAAAGAGAACCCCCCTGCTATTCACAACACCAAAAAATGGGACATTCACCTCACATAAAACCCACTGGCTTGCATCTTGCTTCCTCATTAAGTCTGTGCCAATTTTGGAGTAGATTTCAAAGGTGCAAGCTCACTGTTTTTTGTGTTGTTGTTTTGTTTGTTTTTTTTCATTCAGTGATCAATCCATGAAATAATACTTAAAAGAAAATTCCTTAAAAGCTACAGTTCCCTTTCCAAAGCTATCCTCAACAGCTACATACTTTGGCCATTTTCTCATCATATCTGAAGACCAAGATGATTTTTGGGGGGCAATCTGAAGCCTTTACTACAAGATAGAAAGCAAGTATTACTCATTTGACTGTTTTCCCACAATGTGTTTTTATGGGAGAGTTGTGGGGACCATATTATATATTCAATGAACAACTTCTGTGGTGCAAAGTGTCTCTTTTTGGTATTCAAATAACCACGAAAGCAGTGTAGCTGTATCTCATTGCCATGGACATTACCACCTAAACCAACCAGAATGAAAAAAAGGTTATTTCTTACCTCATCCGTTGTGAAAGACACAGATTTATGAGATAACACGTGGCAGTCCTGTGACCAATGATAATAAAAATCTCTTTCCCTTGGGCATCTAAGTACCACAGAATATTGTAACACTTCCAGTTCTTAAAGAGCACTGAACCGCATTGTGCTGGCCTGCATACCTTTATGAAAAAAAAAGAAAGAAAAAAAAGAAAGAAAAAGATCAGTTTTCAGTGTTGTTGTAAAAAGCATTTGTATGTCACATGTAAGACACTAGATGAGAAAGAAGTGGATGGAAAGCAGAAAGAACCAAGGACTGTCTTAGCCTCTTCATAGCTGTTCTTTTCTGCCCTGATGCGACTACCTACACAACTACTGCATTAACAACATGCCTGCTTCAGCTACTGAAATGGAACTTTCCACTTTCATCCTTCTAGTACCCCATCGTGCTCTTAAAGTGTACCCTTTATAATAGTAGAAATGAAATAACATCCCAGACACAATAAATTCAGCACGTTGCCCTTTTTGCTGAGTACTTCTCTCGAGAAATGCAGAAACGCACTGCCTTATGAGAAAGAAAAGCCAAGGAACCACGAGACCACGCTCAGAAATCCCAAACACGAAAGGGGCGTAAGGTTTCAGATCGCACATCATAAATACAGGTATCCAGCATTTCAGTGTGGGCGTAAAACATCCAGGAGTTTAAACGGCTCCAAAGAGATGCCCCAGGTATGAAAGTACAGCACAACGCTGAGGTCTGCAGTTGAATGGGAAGGTCAGAAGTAAATTTATTTATTTATTTATTTATTGGTGTGCCCCTTTTCCAGCACCACAGCTGAGCTCCTCAGGGGGGAGGCAGTACTCAAGAGGCACCGATTTGGGGGGGCTACACTAAACCGAGCGCTATGTCATCGCAGCGTGATTTACAGGGTGTGGGAACACTCGTGGAAGGCTTTTATCTGCCATCTTCCGATTTTAATAACTTTTCACCGTATCCCACGCCAGAAGGGCAGACTTCGGACCTACTGACGGGGGAAGAGATGATTGAGCAGCTCTTTCACTTCAGTTTCGGCTCACGGTCAGATCAGAGCACACGCTCACAAAAATCCCCCTTTTTACACCAGTCTAAAGCATGTGAGGGCGGGAGGGGGGAGAGCCCGCTTCCAGCCCACTCCTCAGCCGGTGAGGGAGCGGCGGGCAGGCAGCCGTGCCCGAGGCGCAGCTCTGGGTACCGCCTTCAGCGCCCGGCGGGCTCCGCAATCCGCGCTTGGGGTAACGGCGTTCCAGAGGAAATAAAAAAAAAAAAAAAGAAAGGAGGGCAGCCGCAAGAGAGCCGTCGGAGCTGCCGCCCATCTTTGTCACGGGCAAAGCCGACGCGGCTTCGGCGCTCCCGCGCGTGCCCGGCTCCAAGATGGCCGCCGCGCCAACCCTTTGACGCGGGACGCGGCGAGGAGGAGGGGGCGGGCGAGGAGGGAGGAAATAGCAGCCGAGGCTCGCGCCGCGAGAGGCGGGGGCAAGGCAAGGGAAGGGACGTGGGGAGCGGCGGCCGCGGGCGCCCTGCGAAGCCCCGCGCGGAGCCGAGAGGCCGAGCCGGAAGCCGGCGGCGCTGCGCGTCGGGAGAGGCGGGCGGGGGCCGCGCGAGCGGGCGAGGCGGCGGCGGCGGCTACGGGCGGAGGAGGCGGCGCCGAGCCGTTAAGCGCGTCCGGCCGCCCGCGCGCGTAGGCGCCGTTTGGGAGAGCCGCGGCCCCTCGGCGGGATCGGCGGAGGACGACGAGGAGGGGGCAGCTCGGTCCGCGCCGCCGCGGCGGAGGGAGGGCAGCGCACCGCCGGCGCCATGGGTGAGTCTCCAGCCCGGGGCCGTGACAGCGCGAGGCGGCGGGCGGCCGGGAGCGGGGCGGTGCGGTGCGGAGCGGCCCCGGCCCGGCGCCCCCCGCCCTCCGCCGCCGCCTCAGAACTGGCTTCGGCCCCGCGCCGCCGCCCGCGCTCCCCTCCTCCACGCGCTCACTTCCTGCCCGCCCGAAAGTGGGTGATGTATTAATGGGGCTGCGCGAGAAAGCGAAAATGCCGGACAGCTTCTCTGCTCCCTCCTTTCTCTACCGCTTTTTTCTTTTTCTTTTTTCCTTTTTTTTTTTCCTTTTTTTTTCCCTTTTTTTTTTCCTTTTTTTTTTTTTTTTTTTTCTTTTTTTTTTTCTCTTTTTTTTTTTCCCCTCCTCTCTACCCACCCCTTCTCCGTGTCCCTCCTCCCCTTTTCTCCTTTTGCGCCCAAATTTGGGGAGGGAGGAATTCGCTGCAGGAATTAAAGCAGCGCTGAAATATGCAGGAGAGGAGCGGGTGGGACCGATACCGCCTCGCCGCGAGGAGGAGGAGGAGGAAGAAGAAGAGGAAGGGCCGCATGCGAACGGATGCGCGGCACGAACCCGCTGCCCGCCGCTTCCCCTCGCCCTGCCCGGCTCCCGCTGCCTCTCGGCTTCCAGCAGCCGCCCTCCCGCTGGGGCTGGGGCTGAGCGAGGCCCCCGGAGCCCGCTGGGTCTCCCCCCGTAACGCCGCCCTGCTCCGTGGCGGTGGGAGCAGGGCGGGCTGCGGGAGGCGGCCCTACGCGTTTCAACGCCGTGCTCTCGGTTTCCGAAGGACCCGTTGGGTACAGATGTGATTCTGTGGCACGGCAGCGTTCAGGAATCTTCTGCACGCAGTTGGTGTGCCACCTCCTGCTGACGAAACGCGGGTAGCAGGAGGTTGTCAGGAGAGTCTGCTTGGATGGCCAAAGGAATCCCATTTGCTCAGTGCTGGCTTGCACATGCTTCCACGTGCAGAAATACTGGCCGCCTGTATTAATACTGAGACCCAAAAGAACATCAGCTTGAGCGTGTGCAGCCTCAGCTCCCTGGAAGGCTGATGGGTCATAGCTTCAGATCTTAACTGTAAGGCAGACCATGCCTTCTCATGCAGGTTTGGTGTTTGGTTTTTTTTGCTTTTGTTTTTTTGGTAGCAGCACCTTTTCAGTGTTACCATAAATTCATAGAATGGCTTTGTTCGGAAGGATCATTTGTTTCCAACCCATCTGTTGTGGGCAGGATTACTACTCATTAGATCAGGCTGCTTGGGGCCCCATCCAACCTGGCCTCAAACACCTGAAGAGATGGGGCATCCACGGCTTCTCTGGGCAGCCTGTGCCAGTGCCCCACCACCCTCCCAAGGAACGATGTTTTTCCTAACATCTAGCCTAAATCTCTCTTGTTATGGTTTAATCCATTCCCCCTTGTCCTATCCCTATCAGGAGGTGTAAAAAGTCACTCTTCTTCCTGCTCATAAGTTCCCTTCAAGTACTTAATTTCTGACTTTCAGTTGAAATAACATCACCTTTCCGGCTGAAAGGTTGGCAAACTTGAGAAAATGCAGTTTTGTGTAGCATTAGACATCTTCCATTTGATGGTGGCTTAGTTTGCAGTGCTTGCCGTGTTCTGTGAGATGACCAGCAGCTCTGTCTGGTGAACACAGAAATGTTGATTCCTTCTCGTTTCAGATGGCAGATTTTTTTTTCTCGTCGCTGATGTGTGAATAGCAGGGAGCAATAACTAAAATATTTCCTTAGGAGGGCAGTTTTCAAAAAGCCGTTGCTTTCAGGGTTGATAACTGCATGGTCCATGTTGAAATTGGAATTGAAACGCAGGAACATCCCCTGCTCCTCACTGATTGCTGCTGAGGAGAAAGGCTCGCTCCGTAGTCATAGTGAAATTGAAGGAGATGTATGGAGCAGTAGCAGTTTTGTGTGTTGATAATAACTCAGAGCATTTCCTTCGGTTGACCCACAAGGACAAGTGACTTGTCACAGCTAAAATGGTGCTGTGGATGTATACTCAATATGACAAACAATTGTTTGTATGTTACTGGTAAGAGATTGTTGTTTGACTTAAGCAGAGATAAAGGATCAGATTTAGAATTTCTGTAAGCAGAAGCACAATAGGTTTTGCTTTGTTTGGTTTTTCATGAGAAGTGTGTCTAAACACAGACAGCAGTTGTCTTTGCTTTTTTCCTTAACTGGTAGGTATCTGCATTGCTCTCTTTCAATGGGCCAGGCTGTTTAAACTATTTAGTTTTCAGTAAGTTCCTCAGTGCTTTCTTGTTCTTGTTTTCAGTGCCTCCTTAACGCGTGCATTAAGACAACAAATAGTTATAAAACAAAACGGCTAAAGATCCAAACCACATTTTAAAGACAGTCAGCGATGGAAAATGCACCTTGGAGAGGGTGTAGAAGAGAGGCTTCTTCTCAGAGCTGTGTTGTGAGGTTCCTCTTTAGTATTAACATGTTGCCAGACTGTTCACTTAACCTGTCTAGACCAGGAGTGGGTATGTATGAGTGATGTTCTGTTTGCTCTGGGTTGGTTTTCTTGTTCCTGAAATGAACCAGTTAATTGCAAATGTGTTCACTGTAATTAGAATGGCATTTAGTCACCGTTTAAGTAGTTTAGTTAAGTCTCATTTAAGTTAGTAATTCAAATTCAGGGTAGTGTTAATCTTTAGGCGGACACAAGCTGTCCTTACAGAGGGATGCAAGCCTTGAGCTGATGTTTACAAGGTGTACTGCAGAGGTGGGGATGGTGACACAGGAGGAATGGGGAGGTTTCTCAACAGCAAGAGCTGGAAACTCAGCTCACTGAAACAAATACCTTCCTGCTCACCTTGTCAGGGGCAGTTCTGTCAGTGGTGAGTCAAACTAGACTTCTTTCTTGCCCCTGAGTTTAATCATAGTATCCTGATAGTTCCGTAACGTCATCAAGCAGCTCTTCTCTCTTCTGGTTTTCTTATTAGTAAAGAATCCAATCAGCTGCCCTGCAAAACCAGTGATTCACTGCCTTGGTTGAACGTGGCTGTTAAGATGCTATATATTGTAACATTATGACATTCCTTGTGTCACAGTTAACAATGGAATAGTAACCACCAGGCTCAAAAGCGTCTTAAAAGACAGTATGTGTCCACTGTCCCGCTGGCAGAGTTTGTGCTAGAGGTAGATACAGCTTGTGCCTGACTGGCTCTTGTTCTGATAAGCATCCTGGATTTCCTTCCCACAAAGGCCACTTACTTGTTGTTCTGCTTTTAGTGCACGAGCAGCGTGCCTTCCTGACATCCCAGGTTGTGTGACACAGCAGGGCCTTGCATCACTGGCCTTCAGGAAACCGCTTGTGGCAGAATTGTGCCTTAGTGGCTCTATCTTATTTACAAACTGCTTTCTGTATGGCTCTTTTTAGGCCACATTTCCATAAATTAAAATGGTAAAAATGACTTAAAAAAAAAAAAATCTGCTCAAAATGCGATTGCGAATTATTTTGAAATTATTTTGGAAGCAACGTTGCAGAACAATAACAGTGTGGGTGTTGGATAGGCTTATTAGCTACTGAGTATAACTGAATGGTGACTTGGTTAGTTCTCAGCAGCATAGGCGACATAAAGAATCAGTTCTTACTCAGTGGTGACAGTCACCCCTCAAGATGTAGGTTCTTAGTTGCTTTCAGACCGTTTCAAAATGCAGTGTTGTGTGTTCTTGTTCCTTTATCTGAGTAGCAAAGAAGCTGGGACTTAAAGGCAAGGGGGAGGAAAGTTTAAAACAAGAAGATTTCTCTTTCCTTTGGCCCCTGTAGCTTTAGGAGGATCAATATTAAGATGGAGCATATTTTAGTGTCAACATTTTTGAAAGAGCTTTCTAAATAGAAAGGCTGCATTATAATCACGAAAGATCTGAAGAAACAAAAAATAAGTCTGACTTAATGGTCGTCTTTCATTTGACCACAAAAAAGACCAAGGAATGACACTGTCTAGAATCACGTTCTATTGGATGAGACTAACTGAGCTTTTAACTGTTTTGGGGGTGCTTTGGGGCAAAGTGTGATAGGAGCAATGGCTAGAAGGAGAGAAATGCAAGCTAGATACTTGTTCTCTTTACAGGCCTGGTTCCCTTTAACATTGCTGGTGGTCTTTCCCTTCAGTTCCCTTTCTTAAATGCTTTTATCGTAAGATTCCATAGCTTACACTTGTGTAACTGGACTGCAGCTGAAAAAAACTTTCCTGATTGTGTATCTGTCTCTTGTACTTTGTGTTACCTCTGGTGTTCATGTAATTGGTATGACTGGATGAGCTTGCAGTTGCAAATGGCAGTTAACCTTACCGTAGTGTGGGGTAGTTTTTGGTTAGATATCTGAGCTGATCTGGCTTTGTTCCCTAGCTGAATAATTACCAGGCTCACAGGAGGGAAGCCTAAGCTCACCCTGGTGGTACAGTTGCTAATCAAATCTCTTGGCAGTGGTTTGAAGGGAAGAAATCAGGCTGTTTTCCCTGCCTGTGCAGCAGTGCCTCGTAACCATTCATGGAGTCAGGCTTATAGGAATTGCCTGTTTGGTGTTTTTTTTCTTCCCCATTCTTTTTTTGTTTCCTATCAGTTGAGCTCCCTGAAACTTTGGTATTGTAGGGGTACACAAGTGATGTCAGCATCATGGTACATCACTAGCATTAGGGCTTGCTTGAGCGATGTGCAAAGCAAAGGCCCTGACTGATGGTGAGTGCAGAGAACATTGCAGTGCAGTGGGCCTTGTAGTCCTGACCAGCTTCTACTGCACTGACACCTGAACTAAATTAAGGTACTGGTGTTAATTGTCGTGTTGTCAAAATCAGTGGTTGGAGGTATTAGCAGCTGCTGCTGGAGAAATGTAATTTTTCTGGAAGCTTTCTGGCAGCAGAGGTTTTTCTCATTGTACAATCTTGCCAATGTTCCCTGTAGGGTTTTTTTTTCTTTTTTTTCCAAACAAGAATGCAAAACTTGGAGTTTATGACTCAGAATTTGACTTTTGGATTGCTGGCTTAAGTGTAATTGAGTGGTTTCAAGTTTGGGGCAGTGAGAATTTCTGAAGTAGGGTGAGTCCAAGAAAACCTTTTTATTTCCATCTTCTTATTTCCTTCTTTCTTTCCCTGCCTCTGGAAGAACAAAAAGCTTCCTAATTGCAGTTAGTAAAGGTATACTAATAAACCAAGAGGTTCAAGATTAAATTGACTTCCTGTTGGAAGGCATTGCCAGATGGTGTGAAATTAAGGTCAGAGTAATCTCTTGAGCACAGGCAAAGAGGAGACGTTCTGTTGCCTTCTTTTTTAATTCTTTTAGCATGTATTTCAGTGAGAGCTTTCAGGAAGGAGTAGATTTCACCCTGCTGCAGCACTATTTACTGGAGCTCGCGGTCATCTCTACTGTTCAGCTCTGCCAAGTATTGACTTCGGTGCTCTGATTTGCAATTCTGTGGATGTCTGCAGACCTGCAAGAGCAGCAGAAGGATCCTGCAGTTTGTAAGTAACTGTAGGCAGCGCTTTAAGAGACTAGGGCCAAAGCTAGAGGATGTGGTTGTCTGGTCCTTCTTTATATGTTGTGAGATTGAGGACTTTGAACATAGGGGAACCTCCTTTTAGATCAGGGAAAGGAAGAATGTCTTAAAATGCTACGAGTACAAAACAATGCTCCAGAATAGATCCTTGAAGGGAGGAGAAGGTGGGGATGTTGAGCCCCCATCCTATACACAGTTGTTCCTTACAAGCAGTTTTAAGTTCTGTTATCAAGCTAGTTTTTCAGCTGGTTGGTGTTTAGGTGTTTAACGGGGCACCCGTAAAAGGTCCTCAAGATTTGTTGTATTCTGAATCCTTGAACAGTTGCAATTTTCAGTAAGTAAATTCAAGTAGCTATCAATACTTTATGTGTACCAAGTTAATGCTATGTGAGTGTTAAGGCTTGGTAACGCAGGGAAGGGCAACTGACGTTTTGTTTGTCCAGATGGATGCAAGAATCGATTTTTTGGTGAAGACTTTGAAAGAGATGAGGACACAGCTTCTAAAGAGATACATTAGTGAGCGGTCTCTGACTCGGTTGTGGAATATTTCTTCTCTTCCTAGCTTTGTGCCTTTGGCATCCTGCCTGCCAGGCATCCTGTATCCCCTTTGGTCAAGGTGACTCTTCCAGTACGTTCAATTCTTTTTCTCTGCGGGTGGTAAAAATGATCCTGGGTTTCTTGTTCTCTTGAATTGTGTTCCTAGTGGTGGATCTTGGCCGTAGAGTAGTGTGGAATTCACACTCTAACACTGAGCATTGCTAATGGTGCAGCATAGCTGTCTGTTGGTATAGGTAGCGGGCTGTGTAATGCACGGTCTTTGTGGCCGGCTTTGTTACTAATGCCCCGAGTTCAGGCAGTTAGGAAGTTGAGAAACCAGCAGATTTGGTGGTGTTGATCACCAGAACAGAGGTAGGGCTTTAGTCTGTGCAGTCTTCAGCTTTGTACCTGAAGGAAGCAGGCTGCTGGTGGCCCAAGAGCCACCACATGGTTTGAAAAATGCACACGGCGATAACTGAGTTGAAAATACATTCCTTGACATGGAATGAGTGAAAGCAAAACTTTGGGTTTCTAGCTGCTTACTTCTAATTACCATTCATCTGTAAGATACCAATTAATATATATAGTAATAATCTGAGAAGTTATCACTGAGGTTTAATGTTATCAGTGTGGGCCATTCTTTGTGTCAGACTGCTTCCCCCGGGGTTGCAGTAGTGTGAGATCTTGAGGACAGCCGTTTTACTGACAGTCTTTCTTACCCAGTAATTAACAATGGAGGCAATCTTCCTGTGGTATCTCTGCAGCTTAAAGAGTAGATGGTTCAGAACAGTGCTGACAGCCTCCCGAGTCTCAAAACTTGTAACATCTGAGCTTAGCACATGGTCTGCTCCTCTGAATTACCATCGTTCTTTAAAATAGCACCCAGTTCTTATTTTTGATCTCTCAGGTCTCATTAGAGTTCTTTGTATTGTAAACACAGAACCCCTTAAGGCAGTGTGGAAATAGTTTAAAAAATAAAACCCTCTAAATACTAGCGATTTAAGAACTTCCTGAGTTAGCATCTTGTTCATGATGAGATCCCCTCTTATGTTAATTTTTCCAAAGTCTGAGACAGAAGGGTCCGTTGCTTTCAGTTCTCATTGGTCTGGTGTGCTGTTGTGCTGCAGCACAAGAATGCAATAAAGCCTGAAAGATGAGTGACAAGGACATATTTCAGAAAGCTTTAGCTCCAAGTGTCTGTCGTGGTGAAGCCCACAGGCCTTCTGCAAGTCAGAACTTGAGGCATTCGGTATAGAAACCAGCACAGGGGAAAATAAAAGAGTATTCAGAAGGACAGATGGCTTCCATATGGGAACAAGTTGCATCCACCATGTAGAAATGTATGGTAAAAACCCTTCCCCTTCCTCTTAGTTACTTTAAATGAGAATTCCTGGTGTTAACAGAAGCACCAGAGGTGACATGCTGTAATTCCTCTCAGGGTTTTGGGGGCACTGCGGTGTGTGAAGGTACTGGAGTATTTCTGCAGGAGTGAGCGAACTCAGCAGTTCTCCTGCAGCTGCACGCTCAAGAAGTTCAAGTAGACGGGCTCGTATTGTTGCACACATAAGTGCAGGAGGCTGCTATTCCTCGCGTTGTCAACCTTGTGGCTTCCCCATGAGCACAGAAAAGAGGTGAGCACAAGGTGTGTGTTTGTGAGTATCTTTTTCTCAGCACTTTTGTTATGGTACAGTCAGTCCAATTGCAAGAATTGCCTTTCTGTGTTGGGGCAGATGTAACGTGCTTTGGCTGTTGCCACTGCTTTGCCCTGAGATTTAGGGTAGGAGAATGAGGCAAGTAATGTTTGCTTTTATAGAGTGAAGCCTGTAAACTGTGGTCTAGCATCACCTGAGTCCTTGTGTCACTGACTGCTCTGTGTGCAGATTCTGAAAGAACAGGTAATGTTAGCAAACCTGGAGGAACTGGAAACATGTTTAACAGTAACTTCGGACTAGGAGTATATAGCAAAGGAACAAACTTGATACATTACAGCAGAACGATTCCATGTGTTTCCTAACTGTTACTGTGCTTTGTTGCTCCTTCTCCAAAGTTTCCATAGCAAAGTGAGACTCCTGAAGTGGTCTCCCAAGTGAGGCAGTAACTGCAGTGACTGGTTTGTTTCCTTGAAGATGGCTCTTCTCAAACACTGAGCTTAATTGACTTCCCAGGAGATGAGAGGCAAGAGCAGCATGAGGTAAAACTGCCAGGAAGTTCCCACCACCTTGTTTGTCTGTTTGAATCTTTTTTTTTTGTTTTACATCTCTTTGGGAAACTTAAGAGACAAAGGATGTGACATTTATGAAACATCATGAATGATCTGAGTGCAGATCATTCTCTTTGTTTAGTTTCTTGTTTGTTTGTTTTCCTGGGAGGTTTTATATGGAAGAATCATTCATAGCACTTTACTGAGTATTCTACCTTTGTGTCTTTCATCTTCAAGCCGTGGAAAAGAATAAACATGAAGTGACAGCAAAACTGAGGAGGAGAAGGTCAGAAATGGTGGTAGATAATCCTCCACACAGTGTGGGGGGTGCTCAGTGTGCAGCTGTTCTGATGCCAGCTCTTCTGGCTCCTTGGCTCCTGCTTTGTGCAAGTTTCCTTGCCTTCTGTGTTGCATCCTATAGTTGTCTGACTGATGGCTGGCTTTATTTTTTTTTAATTATAACTACATACACACATATATGTACATATTTAATTATTTGAATTAAGCTTTAGTGGTGTCCTTGTTAGATCCCTTCTGCTTTTCTTTGAGTTTTTCCACCTTCCCATGTTGCCTGTAGCTCAGTGGATGGGTTGTGCTATCCACCCTTTGTGATGTTCTGTGTTGCAGAATTCTTTTACTTTAGGATAAATACTTCACGTGTGTTTAATGCTGTTAATAAAGCAGATGATAGTGATGAGAGAGCCTACAGCCAGATAACTTCAGTGGTGCTGGCTCTGACTGTGCCCTGTGAGGTTTTGAGGAACAGTTTGAATTGCAACTGCAGTTGCTGGATCAGTGATTGAAGTTATTGGTTATTGACTTGGTCAGCTTGCTTCTAGAGACTGAAGAGATCGTGGCTTCTTAATAGCACTTACACATTGAAAGTTTATTTTCTGGGTCCTTCTTGAGGAGTTTTAATTCTTTCTAATACAGGCAAGGCCACAAGCTCACTCTTGCAAGCCAAGTACTCTTACTAAATAAGATTTTTTGATAGGTGTCTTCTATCTGCAGGTGATGCCTGCTTGAGGAGCTGGAGGAGCCGATTGCCTGTCCATCTGCATGAGATCTCTGCTATGCAGATTATGGCAGGTGTTGTTGATTCAGAGGGTGTTTGTCTTCAGTAGTGAAAGGGAAAACAAGTTTGTAGATGGTCAGCTTGTTTAGGTTTACAATTGTAGCTGATGAGTTTCCTTCTTCTCCCTCCTCTTCCCAGCTTTTTAGATCCAGCATTTGTTTTAAAAGTAGAGAGTATATCTCATTAAAAGCAAAGTTAAGGTGCTGTCTATTGTGTAAGAGAAACAAAGAAACAAACAACAAACACAAGAAGAACAAGTGCTGTAAGCACCTAGCAGCATCGCTGCCCTAGGTAGTGCTGTGCAGAGCTTTTGTTCCAAGAACAGCTGTCAGTGTGCAGTTAGTGTTGGCCTCTGGGATGTGGCAAGGCAAGGTAGGGGTGTGTATTGGCTGTATGCTTTTATGAAGGCTGGAAGAAATGTAGGCTTTATCAACCCGTGGCAAGGTTTTTAGGGATCTTGATGTAAAGTAACTCCTAGGCCTTCCCACAGGCTGCAGAGACTTTGAGGGGCTGATGTGGAGACTTTAAGCAACTAGCACTGTTGCAGAGGATGATTTTGTTTACTTTTGTAAGTTTCCATGTTGAGTATATTAAAGGAAGTAGAAGTCCCTAATGTGCTTTGTAGAACAGTCTTTCTGTATAAAACTAAAAATTTGATTAATTATTAAAATATATGAAAAAATACCAAAAAATATCACGGTGATAAGAAACCAAATAGAAATGCATGAGTCTAAAGAGCACTCAGAACTTAAGTTGGAAGTTTTTGAGAGATGTCTTTAACTTCATTGAAAGCAGTTTTTCACCAGGGCAGGTGAGAAGATACGGAAGCTTCCAAAACAGAAGGGAAACTTGCTTCATGTCGAGGTACCTTTCAAGAGCAAATTGACTGCACAGCAAATACTCAATTTAGAAAAGATGTTGGAAATGTGTCCCCCATTCCAAATGTGTGAATTAAAAACGTTGCTTTCTATTTACATCATTGGTAAATGCCATTGCTGGCCCATGCCTCGTGCAATGAGTAACCATGCTGATGTTCCTCTCACTGTGGTTGGATTTCTCAGGTTTTCGGGGATGCTAACTTAAAATTTTTAAATGGTAGACCCTGCAAGGAGAGCAGGGAGGGTTGCACGCAGCAGAGGCAAGGCTGGCTTTAGCTTGCCTTGGGCTTGCATCTCTCCTTGATAAGAGGATGCACTGCTTCGTCAAGTAGTGGACCTTATGCCAGCCATCTTTTGGCCCAGATGGTATTTCCTGAAGATTGACTTCTTTTTTTCTTGGATATGATCAGCACAGAATAAAGACAGATGTAAATTGCAGAGAGTGGGCAACAATGGAGATGATAGACAGGCTTGGCAGATGACAAAGAGATTAGGATTTTTTAATTGTTGTTTGTAAAAAGCTTCCTAAGGTACTGCTTCCTTCCTTTCTTCTCATCAGCTGCGCAGAGCAGCTTGCTGTTGGCTGTTAATCCATTGCTTCAGATGATGGATCTGAAAGCTCCCGCTCAGCTGCTGGTTTATGTGGGCTTTGACATTTTGCTTGGGGCAAACCTCTATTAAAATAACATTGAGTGCACTAAGTGGATGCATCAAAAGTCAGCTAAGGCCAGTAGTATAATTTCTCATATGACTTGCTTTCATTTGTGCTCCGTTAGGACAGGGATGATGAACAACAGTGAGGACTTGCATAAGAGTATTAACGGTCGCTTGATAAAAAGTGGCCGTTAAATGCAGTGTAGGGGAATGTAAAGTGATAGATACATGGACTGATTCAGTGCTGTGTGATCAGAAGTGAGCTGTGAACAGCTGCTGCAGCCCAGGAGCAAAGGCTTGGGGCTATGGTTCAATTCCCCAGAGGCATCAGCTCCGTCCTCATGGGTCAAAAGAGCAAATGACATGTTGGGAGGAAGTAAGGAAGGAGCTGGGAACAGGAGATGGCGTGTGGTGAGGCCATGTAGATGTGTGACTTTTCCTTGGATGGTACATTGAACTCACTTGATCTTTCTAGAAGATTACAGATCAAAGGATGTTGCAGAAGAGCTGCAGAGGTGATCAGAAGCATGAAACTGCTGCTTCTCCCTGAAGTATGTTGGGTTAGTAAGGCTGTTTCCTGATGCAGGTGTGCCAGCTAACTAACAGGAGGTAACTTCAAAATGGGAAAGTCCTCCATTTAACAGTGTGGGCTGAATCAGAGGAAGATCTTGGCTATGAGAGCTGACAAGCTATGAGGGGACTGCAAAAGCCAGGGGCATGCATCCTGCTAGGCAGCAAAAGAGAAATGGAACCTCAGTGCTGCTCTGAGCTAGTATCCATGATGGTGTCAGTCTTCTAGAAATAGGCTCGGAGCCTCTGAGAGTATGAAAATAGTTAAAAAATTGAATGTCAGGGCTTGGAAGCATCAGTGATTGCAATCTTAAAACATGATAACAAGATATTTGTTGTCCTTCTCTTGTATATCATTATCATGGAACTGACAAGCACTGGAAGATGCTTAATGGAGGAAAAAAAACAACCCAAAGACCCAGAAATGTGAAGAGAATTTATGTTACGGTTTTTATGGTTGTTATAGTTACTCTAAGTGCTTTGTTGGAGAGCTAGTGTGGATCTCTTGTCACCCAGAGTTAAGTGATGCTGAGCAAACACTTAACTTTTGCACCCTAATTTTGTTCTTTATTTTCTGTCTGTCCAACCAATGTCACAATTTGCATTAATACTCAGAAGCGAATTGGTGCTCTTCAGTGAATGTGCAAATCTCACAGAAATACAAAACCCTCAGAGATTTATGATGATGATGGCTTTGATCTTTGTACCTTTTCCACTCTTAAAAAATAATGTGCAATAGCGTGGTGAAATGGGATTATGTATTGTGGTGTGCACCTACAAAGAAAGAAAATGCCCTTGAGTCTGTTGTGGGTTCAGATGGCATCTGATAATTGAAAGCACGCTGCACAACTAGAATAAAAAGGACTACTGAATCACTGCTTGTATTGGAAAATGGTGTGAAGGTTGTTTAGCTCACTCCTGTGAGATGAAGCTATCTCTTTAAAACAGAGCAAATCACTGTTTTATGAAGCATTATGCACTAAGCAGATGAGATTAAAAGAATAGTGAGTAATTTTGTTGATCAAATGTAAGTAACTTTTGCTTTTTCTTTCTTTCTCTCCCTCTCCTCACACTACCTGTTCCTCTTCCTGGATTGCTGCTGGACCTGCGTGGGCTCCTTGCTGCAATGGCTCAAATTCATTGTTCCACCGATCCACTTTTGGATGTGTTCTGTCAATGTCTTCAACACCGGAAATGATGGAAACGTGTTGTTTACAAAGTAGCTGTAAGTATTACGTTGATAAAGATATATTATAACGTCTGTGAAACACAGTAAGTGTTAAGGCTTTAGTAAATGAATTGAACTGAGCTGGATGAAAGTCAGGAAGGGATGAAAGCTAAGGAGACCCTCTGGTAAGTGTTGGAGACAAGAAGTCTTGCCCTGCACAATGATCCATGCAGTGGAATGTAATGCTTCACCAACGAGAAAAGTAGTAATTTATTTTAAAAGTTGTTGTAGGAGTTTAAGAAATTTGATTCCTCGTATTTTTTGGTTTGTGTAGAAGTAGAAGGTGTATGAACAAGTCAGATCTTTTCCAGGTCAGTACAGTGAAAGTGCCAATTTTAGTTGGTGCTGGCTTTCCAGAAACTGGAATTTGACAGCTGATTTTGGTTTTTACAAATTTGTTGATGGAATATAAGTCCTTGAGTTAAACATGGCGTTCAGATTTGACACTTCATACATCCTTTTGTTTAGTGGCATCTCTATTTTGTTTGAATTAAAACAAATTGTGAATGTAAACATTATACATCCGCTTAACAGAGCAAACAGCTGAAAGTTGCTGTCTAGTCTTGTTCAGCATTTCATTTTCAGATTTGTTAAAATTCTTAGTAGTAATACCATTCAAATTGGGCAACTTTTTGTGAAGGAGAAGGCAAAGAAATAAGAATAATGTAATCAAAGCAACAGTTATTTCTTTTGCTTAAGAGCAGTTTCTGGTAAGAATGCCTTACATTAAAAGGTATGTGCAGATTGACAAGTAGAGCTGTAAGGAGTGTCTGAGTATTTTATATCTTGTGAGATAAATAGCAATTACGTATATTTAATAGTTATTAAGGACCTGCCCTATTGAGAAACTTTTTCATAACTTAAAGAACATCCAACTAAGTGAGAGTTACTATCTCTGAAGCACTGGCTCCTGGTTAGCTTGTTAGAGCATAGCTGTGATTATATTTCTCATGTATTGTAGTGATAGATTAGAAAAGTAAAACAATCTTTGAATTAATTAAAAAAAAAATAATTCCAGAACTCAAATCTTCTAAAACTTTTCAGATGAACCTTGAGACTGAAATGAAACAAAAAGCAGAATAGAATTTCTTAGAATTTCTTGATGACAAAAGGCAGAAATCACACATTTGGAGTACTGACATCTGTTTCTGAGTGCGTTTGAACTTGAAGCTATTATACCTAGCTTTAGCAGGCTGCCATTAAATATTCCTCTCTTATTCTTTATGAATTAATTAAAAGACACTGTCTTTTTAAAAATTGGAAGGCAATAATTGCATTGTAGTTCTCATTTAGTGATAATGATAATCATTTAGTATTAGGATTAAATCTTTCTTTCCAAAGCAGTTATGCTAAATTCAGCCTCTTCAGATTTGCTTACACTGGTGCCATCACTGAGTTTGTGTTATAGTGATGTAGCCTTCTTTGGGAATAATGATTTCTCTGCTGAATGGAGGTAGCAGTTATGTCAGTTTAAACAAAATTAATTAATTGACTAGTGCCTTGGGATTGCAAATAAGCTAATTCTTGGGGCATTGTGTGCATTGAAAAAGGATAGTATTTTTCTATACTTGCAGGGAATGCTTGCTTCAGTGAAAAAACGTTTTCTTTCGAAGTATAGGAGTTACTACTTTGAACGTTGGGTTTTTTTCCCTGTTTATTTCAATATTTAGAAGAAACATCCAAATAAACACGAGTCAACCATGTACCAATTTAAATCAACCATACTCCATCCCATACAGTCAAGTTCTAAGGCAGAAGTGCCTGCAGTAGAACAGATTTGTGTGTGGGTTTTCACAGAATCTCTGTCCTATTGAAGTTAGTCTTGGAGAAGGGAATTCAAATTGGCAAACAGTGCTTCAACTCTGGATGCGTGGAACTCTTAGACTGTGAAATTGAGGCAACATCAAGTCACATTCTGTCATCTTTGGTTGGACATTAACCTACTGTTTTAAAACTATTGTTCCATATAAAACAGTATCTGGTGTTGCTTTCAGTAGAAAAAGTGTCAAAAGTACTCTCGCCTTTTCTGTAAAAGAGCTAAACTGTCGTGTCTCATAAGAAGATCCTCAGACCAGTTTCATCATCAAACACATTTCTAGGAAGAATGGCTTGAAAATAACATGGCTGCTGTCTGGAGGATTGCCAGCTCTAGGACAGCAAGGGAGCAGCATTTTAAATACCTCCAACGTTTTCATTTTTGTGGTGAGAAAGAATAATGGCTAGCATCCAAAATTCTCATCTCTTTTCGTAGTAGGGCAATATTATGAATGACTTTTTCACAGTAAAAAGCAACTCAAGTTCTAAATTTGTGAAGGGTTTGTTGTAATGTGTGCTGCATTTTCAAACACTGGGTGTAGATTGACCACAAAGGGATTAATAAGGGCCTTTAGCTGTGTGATGCAGAAAGAGAGTGCATCAAGTTAGTCCCAGAAATATTAGGGCAGTACCACCAAGACTCACAAGAATGTACTCCTGCAACTTGCCTGTGTTTCAAATGAGATTTGGAACACAATTTTTAACGTTTGTACTTGTACACTGTTGTGCTTGCAGTCACAGTGTTAACACAGCTCGATTTCTGTGCAACACTACTGGATATTGCTGTATATTGCTGTAGTACGTTGCACTGTCTTTGTATGCAGGTCAGGATGTTGAGAGGTAGGATAGACATTGCCTTTTTGGGTTCTAAGAAGATACAATCCCACTAAGAAGTTGAAAGCTTCTTAAACTTGTGAATATCTTTTGTCTTAGCAACAGAAGAACCTTGAAGGATATGTGGGGTTTGCAAATCTTCCTAATCAAGTTTACCGGAAGTCCGTGAAGAGAGGGTTTGAGTTCACACTCATGGTAGTAGGTAAGTTCCTTTATTCACTGTGTGGTAATCCCTGGCTGTTGACATAGTTCTAAGATTTCTGTTATCATGTCAAATTTTATTTTGGTTGGTCTTTTGAGAAAATGAGCATCTTTGTCCTCTTGGCTGTTACATCTAGAGTGCTCGAAAAGAACATGTCTTATGCAGGTAGATAAGGAAGAAAACAAAGAATAAGAACTCTGCAGTTTCTGTAATCTAAAAAAGGCTGATGTGGGTTTTGTCTAAAATATGACTTGCGTGTATCACAGAGTCGAAGGGATTTGAGCTCATGTTTTCATCTGAATAAAAACGGAACTGCTTTTACAACGGTGAATGCAGCATGCGATTCTGGAATCCAAATGCAGAGTTAGGTTCTGCCATTTGACCATATCCAGTGTATTCTACATTTCTGTGGCCACAAAGCTGTGGTACAAAATCAAAGCTTTAATTTAAACAAACCTTTCTAGTTTGTATGGTTGCAGTGAAAACCAAATGTAAACAGTGGGTTCCCTATGGACTCCAGGCAATTTGAAACTGTAGATGGTATGGATGAAAAATGCTGGACATAATAGTTCATTTAGGTGTCAGTGGTCACCCCAATTGTTCTCTGCTTTGATAAGACATCTGATTTCCCTTTTATTCTTATCAGTGTATTAGTATGGGAGTAGATCACCATTACAGTTTGTTACTGAAGCATATGTACTGGTTATGTAATTCAGTTTTGTCATGCTAATGGTCAAAACAACACAAAATAAATTCGTAATAGCCATCTGTCTCTTTCTTGATGCCTGCCTTTGTCTTTTGTAATTTGGATAGCTTTAATGCTTTGTTTTGTCATCAATATAATGGACATGCTGTGCAGTCACCACGTACATGTTACATAAAAGTACTGTTGACAAAGTTAGAGACCAAGGTCAAATTGGTGAATACTTGTAGTTCAGTTATTTTCTATTGATTACAAAGTGAACATTTTAAAATTTGAGTTGCTTTTTTAATTATTTTGGAACTAGAAATCCGTTTGTAATCTAGCATCTAACTACAGAATTCATTTGTGTTACAGAAATCTCCTGTTTTGAATAAAATACGGTTTTCTGCTCTTGGGAATTGGCAAATGGGAAGGAAAAACTCTTCAAGTTTAAGCCAAAGTGGGCTATAATTTGCTCTTCGTTTGTATCAATCTTGCAAGAATCAAGTCTCTTAAAGCACAAATAATGACATATATTAGAACTATAGGAAGTGGATGAATTTAAATTTGTGGTCTTACTTTTGTCTGTAGTGCAGTCTAATGCAGTTGTGTTTAGGGAAACAGAAGAAAATGTCTTTTGAGAAGAAGTGTTGATGGAAAAGATGATCTTGACTAGAAAATCTTCTTAGTACTTTTATGTTTAGTACTGTTTTTGTGTATAGTATTAGAACTTAATTTCCTGTGTGAACAAATCTGTTACATTTTCTGCAAGCTTACTTAGGGAATCGTCAGTAGTTTTCTAAACGTGAGTGTTGATTTTTACCAAACCTCAAATACAGAAGGTCTGTGTGTGGATGTGAGTGTTGGAACCAAACAGAACATGATCTCTTTGTACTAGTAGCTTAGTGAGCGAGTATTTTTGGGTGGGAAATTTCAGGGTAACTCATCTGGTGCCGAAAAGATGCATCCATTTTAACTATGAACATGAGATAGCTGGCATTTTACTGAATGCTTGCTTTTAAATGTTGAACTCTAACGTGCAATTTAATTCAAGTAATTAACTATTGCTGTGTTCATGCTTTGAGGTTCTGTTAGCTAATGTGGGTTTGCAGTCTTTGGCTGCCAGTAGGATAAAATTTACTAACAGTTAATAGAATGACCTGTAGTCTGCGTATTTGGATTAAAAAGTTTTAGCACTATGTTCTGTTATGAATATGGTTGGTGCTAATTAGCTAAGAACTGCAATATCTCTTCTTGAAAATCTAAAATACTCTCTTGCTCTTTTCTGCTGCCAGGAGCCATGTCTGCATTGCTGCCTCTTACTGTAGATTGAACAAATCTGCTGGTTCTGCTTTATTTATAGGCACTTCAGTGTCAGTAAGTTAGCTGTTTGTTCTGAAGTGAAAAATCAGTTTGGTAAACAGATCCAAGGAAGAGCTCGTTTGGGATCTACCATCTCTGTATCCAGCAGTTTTCAGGTGTTTGGGAGGTTTTAATGTGCAGCTAATGCATTTTCATAGATACTGATATTTGTTCACTTAGTCTGGGACTGTTGATACAGCTTACAGGATTTATACAGCAAGACACGTGGCTTCTTTGTCTTGAGATGTGTTCTGTAAAAAGTCACTGGATTGGTGTTTTGGAGGGACTTGTCAGTATAGTTAGTTGTACAGTTTCTCTGTTGTAGAAACACTTCAATTTTCAGTTTACCTCTATATGCTGTTTTTCACTGAAAAGGTATTAAGTGCAGTATCACAGCAAATCCAAACTTCTTGTTCCAATAAGAAATCTGTCAGGGAGGTGTCAGTTTTACAGATTCTGTCCATGTGTTTGTGTTTGTGCTGGGCAAGTGATGTTGGAGCATTTGAAAACGGTGAACATAAGGCCCAGCGGTTGCTGAAGAACCTGGCATATTTTTTCTGGAGTGGATTCAGGATGTGAATGCTCCTTGCTGGAGCTGCTGGAAGGTGCTTGGAGGCATAGCTTTGCAAAGGGCTCCATTTCAGCCACGTGGGGCAGCGTGCTGTCCTGTAATTTGGTCCAAGCCTAGATTTGTTGCAGTGAACTTATTTCTAGTGAAGTATTTTCTGGAAGTGTAGTTGTTAATTCTCAAGTGTTCTGGTGTTTGCATTAAATGTAACTAAAAGGTGATGTGTTTATGAAGTACTTATAAACAGCTTGATGTTAAAATATATCCTTTTCATATTTGATGTTTTAAGTATCATACAACTTTGCAGAGTAATTCCAATTCCCGTTAAAGTTCAGCCATTGTAAGCATTTCAGTTTTTCAGCCTCATTAACTATAGTCTTGTTTTCTCTAAATTCAGTTGTTTCTAAAATTTTCTTAAGAAACTGAAGACTGAGATATAGCCCTTCTTATTCCTATGTGATCACAGAATGGCCAGGGTTGGAAGGAACCTCAAGGATCATGAATCTCCAACCCCCCTGCCACATGCAGGGCCACCAACCTCCACATTTAATGCTAGACCAGGCTGCCCAGGGCCCCATCCAGTCTGGCCTTGAACACCTCTAGGGACGGGGCATCCACAGCCTCTCTGGGCAGCTGTTCCAGCACCTCCCACTCTCATAGTAAAGAACTTCCCCTTGACATCCAACCTAAATCTTCCCTCCTTCAACTTAAAACCGTTCTCCCTTGTCCTGCAGTTATCAACCCTTCCAAAGAGTTGATTCTCCTCCTGTTTGTAGGCTCCAGGGCCTACAAACAGGCTGATGGGTTGTGATTTGGACATTATTTTGTTTAAAGCCTTTGTGGAACCATTAATCCTGTAATAGATGTATTCTAAAAGGCTGTTTAGCATTTCAAATGAAATAATGCCATTTCTGACATTTGCATTTGTAGAATGGACACTAAGAACCTTTTCTAAGGATAGGATGTCAAGCAGACAGAAATAGGCACTGAAAGTTTAAACCCGGATGCTTTCAAAAGAAGACATTTAATGATGTTATAAAGCAATTAATTCTACATCTTGCATATTGAAATCTCACCAGTGGAAGAATTGTCAACTTAGTCTCTGCAGGCTCTTTTCTAGATAACCCCATGTAATCTCATCAAATACGGATAGTTGTGGAAATGTTTGAGTGTCCAAGATAAATATGTGGTCTTCATGGAATCAAGTCTGTAGTCTCTATTTTTCTACTTTTTTCTTATCAAGGGAATTACCTGGCAAAGTCAAACTCACAAGAAAACTTCCAGAAGTAACACAACAGTAGTTCGTAGCTCACAGTTGAAGAAAATCTCAACTATGAATTTTTTTTTTTGCTTACTGATACAATTACAGGTATTTAAGTACCAGGTGTGTTTTGGTTTTTTTTATTCTTTGTTTGATTTTGTTTCAGTATAATGAGAGGTGTGGAACAAATAGTTTCTTTTTGCTCTCTTTCTTCAAAGGCCTGCATCAGGAAATCCCTCTTCAGTTGCTCTTGTGCAGAAATTATGCTCGTAACAAGTGATTTGAACTGATGTTCAGGAAGATACCAAGTCATAATTTATTCTAGAATTCTTTTTATCCATAGTCTCCAGGTACTTGAGCTTCATTTTCTGAGGTGGCTTTTCTTAGAGCAGTGTGCTTTGAGATATTTGAGTTTAATGATGCTTTGTAGCGGTTGGGCTTCCAAGTTTTGTTGGAGAAAACTCATCTGATCTGCAGCGTGTGCAGAACCCGCTGCAGGCAAGTGACTTTGCAGAGGACCTTTCTACTCAGTTCCTATTTCTTGACCAGCTGTTTGGTAGTTTTGACTCTGAAGGCAGTTTTGAATCCTTTCCTGCAGCAAATTGACTGTTTTGTTTTCTAATTGTTGCTTTCGTCTTGTAGATCACCTGTGGATTACAACTTAAAGGAAAATACCATACTGTACTGTGATGGTGTTTTGTTTGTAATTATATGCAAGCTTTAAAATGTTTTGGTTTAAACATTGCTTTTTGGCTTGGGCACAAATGGAAAAGCTGTATTTTACTGGACTTGAAGTTACTTTTGAGAAAAATGCCTTTACTTGTCCCTGAAGAAGACTTTGACTGGTATAATAGTATTTTTCTGATGATGGATTGTGTTCTGATTAGAATTACCCTTCTGCTCACCGTCTGGTTTTATAAGACCAACAAGTGTACCAACTGCCTGAGATGCTCATGTATACTTGTTCCTTGCCAATGCAATGTCCTTCCGTCCCAGCTGTGCCTTATAGGTGGGATAGAAGCCATTCGGTAAAGGGTGGGAAGAAGAATTAAGTGCAAAATAACACATGGATTGACAGTACCCCTGTAGAGGATGTTCCCAATTGTCATTGATCTGCCATGTATTGAAATATTCTGAAGTAAGATTTGTGTTGTTTTTCTTCTACCATAGTATCGAAGTGCACATCTGGGCTTTGGTATCTCCTTTCTGTTTGATTTCCTAGCAGTAGAGAAGAAATAGAGTATTCAGTTCAGGCATTCTGTTGCCAGGATCTTGAGACTTCACTGAGGTACAGAAATAAGAAAAATGATTTGTCCTAAAAAATGATTGCATTTTAACATACAGGTTCTGTGGATCCAGCGTGGCAGTGATGATCCTCCAGAGTGTTAAAATGCATAACTAACTGCTTGCACATAGCGGGTGAGACCCCGTCCCACCCTGAAGCAAAACATGTTGAACTCGGGGGAACTTGCAGACATAAAAAATGAAAGGTGCAGAAAATTGATGGAGCGTGGTTGAGGGAGCCAAGGGATTCCTAGTGGTGCCATGTTCCTTGGAAATAATTTTTGTTGATGGAGTAACGCCTTGCTAGCGAGCACATCACTGCTTTTTGGGGAAGTAACTCAATCAGGGTTTCTTTGGGAAGGGAGAAGGGATGAACTCTGACGATGTGGCAGAGAAGGCTGTATTGCTTCAGTGTGTGGAAGGTCACTAATCTGAGCTTTCTAGCCTGCATTGTACACTCTTCCGCTGAGTTACTTCTAGGTGGGAACTTGGAAGTGTTCGTTTGCGCGGCTGCTTGGCTTCGAATAGTTCTTGTCTCATCCTCTTTTTTTGTTTTTCTTTTGTAGAGCAGTGAAACCCAGACATTTGCAGTGTGTTTGCCCTCCTCACCTCTTTAGTACTACTTTGCATCCTCAATTTTTAGTGCTGTGGTAAGACCAAAGCCTGCTGGAGGAAGAGAAACTTTCTATGCTGTATTATTGCTGAAATTTAGTGTTGCTGAAAGTCAGTCTAAATATTTAAGCTTATCTAGAAACCGTGGCTCTTCAGGTACTCACAAGTTGCTCCTAGCACTGTTTTTCTTAGTCAATCCATAATGGAAAAATTAAAAAACACTTTTATAACCTATTTTTGTTAAACTCCTTTTAAGCCTGTCCCATATTCACTGTGCAACACTTAAGACGCATGGAAGTGCTTATAGACTAGAAGAGCTAAGCAGTGAAACTGGTATTTAAAATAATTGCTCTTCAATTCTCCATTTCTTTAACTTAGCAGTTTCCAACTTTAGCTGGAATTGTAGTGCTCACCGTGCAGCTTTCAAATAGCCTTGTGGTTTTTATTTTTCTTTATTCACTGTTTGGATACCATTTTCTGTGAGTAGATTGTGTGAAACCCAACTAAAGCTTGGCGTCTCTCCCTGGATGCCCTAGCTAAGGCTGGGTACGTTTGGTACTTTTGCTTACATGTGTGAAGTTTGCATCCATGTGGCAGCAGAGATCTGATGACTGACTTTAAATGCTACTTATTATTATATTAAAAGATTGTTTTGAGAGGTAAGGTGGCACCCAAGGGAAGGTTTGATGAAAACCCTGCTGGGTGTATTTAAACTGAACTGAATACTTTCTTGCTACGGCAGCGTTTTGGTCAAAGCCTCATTTCTGTTGTACTTTTTTGTTTGTTTGCATCCTGGCACAGGTCTTGAGGGAAGGGACTTCTATCAAACTGTGTGGCTGTGATCTCAGCATTTGGCAAAAACTGCCTGTAACCCATTTGGCTTTTATTTCTTCAAATAAATGATAATTCTTTGAAAAACACTTCTTTTTTCCTGTTCGACATTTCATTTCCTTGTCAGTCTCACATCATCTTATGATTTCTTTCACTTCTGTCCATATTTAAAATTGGATTTCTGATAGATGGATCCAGGGAATTCCTTGAGAACCTACTGAGATGCTGTGCTGTGCACTTGCGGGTGCCACCTTCATGATCTTTTTAAGCTGTGGAGTTCTTCAGTGCTTACATATGATTACCTTTTCTAGTGCTAGCTGTTTTCAAGTCCTTTGTAACTTTTTCCATGTCTGTAGATAAATGTTTTTCTTTAGGTTATTTTCCTTATGTTAGCTCATCTCTTTTTCATTTTATTTCTTCAAAAAAGTTGTCCTTGCTGATTTTACACATCTGTACTTGTATGCATGTACACAAACATGCATGCTGGTATTTCATATTACCATACTTCTGCTTGTTATAGTGAGATGAGCGTTTGAATCTGGTTCGTGTTGGTTACAGGTTTATATATTACAATTTAACTGAAATGAATAAAGCTGGACTACTTAAATTTAACCATCACTGCATGATGTTCCAGACAAGCTACTGTAGATAACTGGATGCAGTGGTGTTTAGTGTAACAAGTATACTTAAACATGTCTTAAAGAAAATGCCTTACTGGTAGATATGTTCAGCTTCTGAAGTTGTTTATCAGGTGGCTGATATTGGATTCTACCTTCAAAATCCATCATACAGTCCTGAGCTCTTGTGGTGTACTGGTAGGGCATGATCTAAACGTTGCCCATCTTGTAAGTAGTGATGTGTTAGAGTGCTATCAGGTTAGTATTGTTTCCAGTAGCTTTGGATTATCAAGTGACTGTTATTGTTAGGCTGCTTTTGGGGCCATCATTGCCACAAGCCTGGAGAGAGGTTCAAAGCAGGTGTCTTGTCTTTTTTTTTTCCTTTTTTTTTTCCCTGCTGTATGGGTTGAAAGTAACCTGTCTCTTCCTGTTGGCTGTGTTAGACCTGCTTGCTGTATCAAGAAATGCAGCAAACTTCATGAATGAACAGTTTAACTTTGTGACCAGAGTGATGTTCTTGGATGGAGTATTTATGGTCCAAACTTCCAATTGTCGTAAATCCACAGTGCTCTGTTAAATGTGACTCTTCTGAGTTGCTATAGCCGTGTTTTCCCTAGGGCTGACTTTGCAAGAGCAAGTCACAGCTGCACTGTGACTCCATTCAGAGCTGTTAGATGATGTTCATTTCTCCAGTGACTCTGTGTGGTGTGGCTGTTGCACGCATGTTTTTGGTGCTTTTTATGCAGCTTCTGAGCACGTTAATGACAAGTTAGAGTTTACGCCCTACTCTTGTCTAGAATTATTTTTATTAATGAGAATCAACAAGTTCTAAGAATTTCCCTTCTCTTCTGGTCTGGTGCTATTGTGGCCTGTTTTCTCCAGTCATTTACTGTAGTATGATACCTAAGCCAGAGTATTCAGATTTATCAGTACTTAAAGAAGAGAAAGGTTACTGACTGTAATGTCAGATTAATCTTTGTTTGGATTGTTGACCTTTACTTTCCATCCCAGCTTTTCAATTTAGTTTATTTTATTACTTGTACTGAAAATGCAAATGGGAGAGTTCTTAAACTTTATCTTGAAATGGTGGTGGACTTCTGTCATTGTGTTAATATAATGTCTACACAGTGTGTCACAGTGCCCCATCCCTGGAGGTGTTCAAGGTCAGGTTGGATGGGGCCCAAGCAACCTGGTCTAGTATTAAATGGGGAGCTTGGTGACCCTGCATGTGGGGGGTTGGAGATTCATGATCCTTGAGGTCCCTTCCCACCCTGGCCATTCTGTGATAACATACTTCAGGCTTAATAGAAAGAAGGAACTAAGATTTGTTATTATTATTTATTTATTTATTATTATTATTTTGGTTGGGACCAACTTTCTAATTTCACAAGCAGTCTTTGCTTTAGTGCTTGTCATTAACGAGGCTTTGAGCCAGAAATTATGCTGACGACTTGTAGCAAAACTTGGAACGTGTTAAAGCTAATGTAACTTACATCATTCAGATATTTCCATGAACGAAAACCAACTGTTCTTCGTGATGCAGATGATTCTCTGGAAAGGCAAAAATAGGCTGTGGTTAATGGACTGTTAGTCTCTCTCAGAATGGAAAGAAACAACAACTGAAGGACCCAGAGAAATGGAACAGGGTAGAGGTAGCAAGTTGGTTGTGCAGTACTTGGCTGTAGTGTACCTGCAGCATGTGAAGCTGTGCTGCTTTCTGTGTAAGGTGACTGCTTGGTTGCTTGTAAAGAATATAAAACATTCCCAGAGGACTCACTAACTGTAAGCTGCTGTTCTCTTGTAAATAGCAATTTTGCAGTCTGAAGTCATCTGTTAGGTTTTGAATTTATAGGCTGATCCTGAATCTCAGGTCTGTTTTCTGTAGGTAGACGCAGGCGGCTGAATAGTAAATCAGTGTCTGATGGCAGTTGTTGGAATGTCTGTGGAGCACTTTCCAGAAGAGACTAGCAAGCATTGAGTGGAAGTGAAGAACTGCAAAACAAACCACTGAAAAATGCTGAAAAATGCTGTGATTATCAGACAGGCAGTTGGTCACCCTTGATAAGCTGAACGGGCACAGACTTAAGCATCAAATGCAAGAATGAGAATAGGTCATGTACATGCATTGGTTATTATTGCTACCTTGATCCGTGTTGCCCTGTTTTCACTATAATGTTTTATGTTGAAAAACTTATTGGGGAACTGTGTGTTTTAGAAGTGAAATCCATTGTTTGTTCATATTTTGCATCTTGCTGTAACTGATCTGTTCTTACCTGAGAGCTGGGGACTTTTTATTTTTTTTTATCCTGAACATTACTTGCCTGTGATGCAACAAAACATTCTGTTGTTTCACTGTGATGGAGAAGTTATCAAGGATCTGCTTTTTGCAGGTCAGAAGAACAGTTCAGAAGGTTAAACAGTTTTGAACTATTGTCTTAAGTGTAGTGGGATGAACAGTATTCTAGTGAAGAGCTGGTTGAATTTTCATGTATAAAACACTACCTCAAACACTATGGTAATAATCTTCATTGCATTCAATTAATATCTGTATTAAACTGTGATCCATTGATTTCCTTTCGTGTCTGCATCTCCTTCCCACGAGGAGACTTTGAGTTTGTCCTGCAGAGTTGAAAGGGAGATATGGATTTTCTGAATAAACTTCTTTGTTTATCTTGAAAGTCAGCAATTCTTTTACCATCTGTTTGTGCTTGGTGAAGGTATGAGAAAGTTTACTGTCTGTTTCCTGTTATTTTTTTCTTCACTGCTCTCCTTACTAGCTATTTACATTTTCCATTGATAAAGCAGATTTTTTTATTTTAAAACCCCCAGAAAATGCTTTGTAACAAATAAGTCTGACAAAAAACCCTTTGAGCAATGGAGGCAATAAATACCCCGCAGTAAAAATAGCATTGTCTCCATATAGGATGGCACAAGTTAGTCTCAGAAGGGGCTCTTCCAAGGATCTCAGAATGAACTTGCACTGATCATCAGTTTACTTAAATCTTGCATAATATGTGAGTGCTTTTATTCCTTAATGACCTGTAAAGAGGTTAGAAACACAGAATCATATAATTGCTTGGGCTGGAAAAGACCCTCAAGATCATTGAGTCCTACCACAACCTTACCATACTGCCCTCACTCTAACAGCCCTCTGCTAAATCAAGTCACTGAGCACCACATCCAAACGGTTTTAAACACATCCAGGGATGGTGACTCAACCACCCCCCTGGGGAGCCCATTCCAGCGCTTTACAACCCTTTCTGTGAAGAGGTTTGTCCTGATATCCAACCTAAACCTCCCCTGGCACAGCTTGAGGCCATTTCCTCTCGTCCTGTCACCTGTCACCAGTGAGAAGAGACCAACTCCACTCTTGCTGCAGTCACCTTTCAGGTATTTGAAGAGAGCAGTAATGTCTCCCCTAAGCCTCCTTTTCTCCAGACTAAACAGCCCCAGTTCTTTCAGTCTCTCCTCATAGGCCATACTCTCCAAGCCCTTCACCAGCCATGTTGCCCTTCTTTGCACCTGCTCCAGCACCTCCATGTCCTTTCTGTACTGAGGTGCCCAAAACTGAAAACACTACTTAAGATGAGGCCTCGCCAGTGCCGACTACATAAAACAGAGTTTAATTGTAATTAGGGATATTTCCCTTCTCAGCTTGCTACATTTTGTTTGCCAGGATTTCTGTATCTTAGGCTTCTGGCAAAAGACTGGAGGAACCTACAAACCTCTGAAATGGTAATTCAGGTTTGTGGTGAACCTTTCTGTCTTGCTTCCAGCAAGAAATCCAGAGTTAGGAATTAAACGATGTCACCTTCTAGTAGACATGTAGTATGCGGCACTTCTTGCTGAAGATAACTTTGTTAGTGTGATTCTTCAGAGGTGGTAAGAAATAGTGCTGAACAAAATGCTAACCATCTTTTTCCTGTGTACTCTGAAGCCTGTGTGAAGGCAGCTAAGGAAGGCGTTAGCCTGAGGAAGAAAAAGGAATCCTCCCACACCTCATGTATGTTTCACAGCACTAGCTTTTGTGGCCAGTTGATGAGCTTCAGGGAAACTGATGATACCAGACCTCACAGCACATGATCTTTTTGCCTAAAGCCTCATTGCGTGCTACACCTCATCTCTTCCTGTGTGTAGGTTTCTGAATTGATAAGAATAGCTTTTTGCATTCATTTACTCCATCATGGCCTTACAGAACTTTTCTGTTTGTAGCTTACTGTAGTCTGAGGTGCTCAGAGTGCATAAGGCTTGTATTTGTACAGTTATTTCAAGATTATGTTTTGTCTCTCAGTTCTTCCTGAGCAACTGAAGCTAATGAATGACAACAATTATCACTGCAGGGTAAGGTCTTCTGTTAGTGATTCTGCAAAATGTGTGCTTTGAATTTACTCTTGCTACAAAACAGATTGCATTATTTCATCAAATTCTCATTACTTGCCATTAGCAGGTTAAGTTGGTTTGTTAGTTGGAAAATTAAATAATAAATAGTGTTTTGTCAAGTACATAGTTCTTGTTCTGTGCACTTGGATCCTTCTCCCTAATGTGTAATGTTTTTGTACTGCTTAACGATGAGCTTTCTGTACTGACTGCAAAGAAATGAGTTGGGACTGGATAATCAGAGTAGGTTTTAGTTTTTGGTGTCCCTTAAATTGCAGCATCTTGGCTTGAGTTATCACAGCTCTTCCAGTTTGTGCAGCAAATAAAAGGATGTGGCTTTTGTCTGTTATGTATGCTGTTAGAATGTGGTCTGAACTGAAGACGGTATGTTTTTCGCTTTTTTATTTGACTTAATTTATCTGCTTTGGTTGATAGATGTCAAACGGCAAGCATTCAAATAACTGGATGAAACAAAACTGACTCAGGAATTGCCTTATGAATTTTGCAGATATTTGCACATACTTGGATTACTTGAGGTTCTACTTAAAAAATAAGGAGCAAGAACAGTATTTATTCTTCAGCTTTATGTAATCTAATGGTAGTTCTTACGTGAATGAGTCCGATTTCAATATGCAAAGCTGTGAGACTTTTGTTGATATAGATTATTTTAATAAACGTAATGGTTTTTTTATGTTCTGTTGTGTTCTTTTCTTGCTTGCATGTTTGTAAGTGGGTTAGTTTAGATCTGTCTTCCTAAGGTTAGGTTTATCTTCAACTTGCTGAGTTGAAAAATAAGCAGTCTGGGCCTAGCCCTTGGTTTATGAATAGATACAGTCTGCATTTTGCCCTGCTTTGGGAGGCATTTCATAGCTTGTTCACATCTTATGGTTGCTGTTGTGCTGTTTATACGGGTGCTCTGTGGAATTGGCCCTTCTTTAGCTGAATGTCGAGGTTGGTGGCCCTGCATGTGGCAGGGGGGCTGGAGATTGATGATCCTTCAGGTCCCTTCCAACCCTGGCCATTCTGTGAAGAGAGCCCCTACTTTACTGAATTCATGTCATATTCTTATAAGCTGCTTGTTTCCTACAGGTGGATGTATTGTTCCAACAGCAATGGCTACCAGCATGCTTTAGATCTGATTTGAGGCTGGTCATTACTGGGTAACAGTTTGGGAGCCTCTAACATTTTGAACTCTGCAGAGAATACAGAGAATTCACTTTGACCCAGTTAAAAATTATGTAGATTGTGGCTTCTTTTAGGGAAGTGGGCATGTGTGCCAAATTTAGGTTGTCAGTGCTTGCTATATATTTCCTCTCCTGTGAATTTTCCCATGAAGTATCCTTCTTTAAGGCTCCTGTTCTGTGATGTGAGAGATTCGTGGAGCTCGTACCACTATATTTGAAGCATCATCTGAATGATGGGACACGACTGCCTCAAGAAACATTACTGACTGTTGCTGTTTCTTTATGAAGAGAGAAATAAGCAGATGCTGCTTGTCAGGAACCACAGTCTCAGTTGGCTACCTAAAATTTCCTTTTTGACTTTTTATGTGAAGTGTCCTGAGCTGAGTTCAGCATAGGTTTGGGTACTTTGTTACATTTTGGCAATCTTTATTGCCCAGCTAAGAAAACAATGCTGCAATGAAAAAAATCTCTTTCTGTAAAGGATCCTGTATAACTTCTGAGTTGAAATGTGTGCGGATGATCCAGAAAGGAGGTTAAAGGCCCTATCTTGTGCCTTGCTACCTGCTCTGCTCAAGGAGCTGTTTCATAGCACCACTGCTGGGTACACATAGCACCCTTTCATGTCCAGAGATCTTGTTTCTGACATTTTTGAGTGGAGATCGTGGTTGATGTACTTTGGATCCTTTCCAGAAGGCTTTTTATTACTGGGTATTCAAAAACATCTTCAGCTCTTTCCACATTTTGTAACATAGTACTGCATATGTCAGAACATATGTGTAGCTTCACGTTAGTCTGCTTCTAGAAGCAAGCACAAGCTATGGGTCTTGAAGCTATTCTGGGAGAAAGTAAGGACTTGATATTCTCAGGTGGGAAGGTACTGAGAGATTGAAAGTATAAGGCAAGGAGAACTTGATTGCTGCTTAGTTTTGAGGTGCAGTAAATTCTCCACCACCTCCTTGGGCAGCTGTTCCAGTGCCTGACCACTCTGAGAGAAAAACTTCTTCCTCATGTCTAACCTAAACCTCCTCTGGTACAGCTTGTGGCCATTTCCTTGGGTCCTGTTCGTTGCCTGGGAGAAGAGGCCAAACCCCTCACCACAGCCTCCCTTCAGGAAGTTGTGGAGTGCAGTGAGGTCTGCCCTGAGCCTCCTCCAGGCTAAACAATCCCAGCTCCCTCAGCCGCTCCTCACAGGACTTGTGCTCCAGCCCCCTCCCCAGTTTCATTGACCTTCTCTGGACACGCTGCAGGGCCTCCATGTCTTTCCTGTAGTGAGGGGCCCAAAACTGAACACAGCACTCGAGGTGCGGCCTCACCGGAGCTGAGTACAGGGGATGCTCACCTCCCTGCTCCTGCTGGCCACACTGTTTCTAATGCAGGCCAGGATGCCGTTGGCCCTCTTGGCCACCTGAGCACACTGTCGGCTCATGTTCAGCTGAGCATCAACCACCCAACACCCCCAGGTCCCTTTCCTCTTCACAGCCATCCAGCCACTTGTCCCCAAGCCTGTTGTGCTGTATGGGGTTGTTGTGGCCAAAGTGCAGGACCCGGCACTTGGCCTTGTTGAACCTCATCCCATTCACCTCGGCCCAGCGCTCCAGCTTATCTGAATCTCCCTCTGAAGGGCCTCCTTACCCTCAGGCAGATCGACACCACCTCCCAACTTGGTGTCACCTGCAAACTTACTGAGGGTACACTCAATCTCCTCATCTAGGTCATCAATAAAGATATTAAACAAGATAGGCCTCAGTACCGACCCCTGGGGACACCACTTGAAACAGTTTGCCAGCTGGACTTCACTCCATTAACCACCACCCACTGGGCCCGTCCCTCTAGCCAGTTCCTTACCCAAAGGAGTGTGTACCTGTCCAGGCCATGGGCAGCCAGTTTCCCCAGAAGAAGCCTGTGAGAGACCGTGTCAAAGGCTTTGCTGAAGTCTACATAGACTACATCAACAACCTTTCCTTTATCTACCAGTCTGGTCATGCAGTTGTAGAAGGAGATGAGGTTGGTCAAGCACGACCTGCCTTTCATCAACCTGTGCTGGCTGGACCTGATCCCCTGGACACCACGCATGTGCTGTGTGGTCTTACCCAAGATGATTTGCCCTATAACTTTCCCTGGTACCAAGGTCAGGCTGACAGGAATGTAGTTCTCTGGATCCTCCTTACAGCCCTTCTTGTAGATGGGAGTCACATCAGCAAGCCTCCAATCCTCTGGGACCTCTCCAGTTAAACAGGAGCGCTGATAGATGACCATGAGCAGCTTAGCCAACACCCCCACCAGCTTTCTCAGCACCCATGGGTGTAGCCCATCCAGTCCCACAGACCTGTGACAGCCCAGATGGAGGAGGAGCTCTCTGACTGTCTCCACCTTAACTGCTGGGGGTATATTCTGAGTAGCATCCCAGACTTTCAGATCAGGGCGTAAAATGCCCAGAGAATAACTGGTCCAGCTATTAAAAGCAGATATAAAGAAGGTGTTGAGGACCTCAGCCTTCTCTTTATCATCAATGGCCACATTCCTTGCTGCATCAAGTATGGGATGAAAATTCTCCTTGGTTCTTCTTTTACCACTGATATATTTATAAAAGGATTTTTTATTGTCTTTTACTGCAGTGGCCAGTCTGAGTTCAAGTTGGGCTTTTGCCTTCCTAACTTCCTCCCTGCATCCCTTAGCTACTTCCTTGTAATCTCCCCAAGTAGCCTGTCCCTTCTTCAGATGACATAGACTCTTTTTCTTTTGGAGTCTCAACAGTAGTTTCTGGTTCATCCACACCAGTCGTCTTCCTCTATGTCTCGCCTTATGGCACTCAGGGACAGCCTGTTCTTGCGCTTTTAAGTTTTCCATCTTGAGGAGCATCCAGGCTTCCTGGACCCCTTTACCCTTAAGAAGTGACTCCCAAGGAACCCATGCTCCAAGTGCCCTGAACAGGTCAAAGTCCGCCCTCTGGAAGTTCAAGACAGTAGTTTTGCTGGTCACCCTGCTGACATCTCCAAGAATAGAGAATTGTACAGTTCCACGGTCGCTCTGCCCAAGACGGTCCCCAACTTTCACATCTCCCACCAGTCCTTCTCTGTTAGCAAAGACCAGATCTAGCAGGGCACCACCCCTGTAGGCTCTCCTACCAGTTGCATAAGGAAGCTATCTTCCACACAGTCTAGAAACCTCCTGGACTGCTTCCTCTGTGCTGTATTATATTTCCAACATATCAGGGAAGTTGAAGTGTCCCATGAGAACAAGTGCTGGCCATCATGTTACTTCCGCGAGCTGCTCATAGAATGCTTCATCCAACTCTTCATCCTGGTTAGGCAGTCTGTAATAGACCCCCACCAAGATGTCACCCCTACAGGCCTTTCCCCTGATCCTTACCCATAGACACTCAACTCTGTCATTCCCACCTCAAGCTCTTTAAGATCAAAACAGTCTTTAAAATAAAGGGCCACACCACCACCCTTTTTTCCTTGTCTATCCCTTCTGAAGAGCTTGTAGCCATCTATCACAGCACTCCAGCCATGGGAGTGGTCCCACCACTCTCCAGCCCTTGCAAGCGAGGCAAATTTTACACACAGTGAGCAAATTGATTGTTTCCTCTTGAAGGATTAAACTTGTTTTGGGCCTGCCCTTTCTTCAGTGAGCATCACAGATGTGTCAGTGTGTTGTGTAACGGCTGGAAATGGGAACTTAGATTTCCAACTTTTGGAAGTTATTGCACAGATGTGGGGATCTATTTTTCTATAGTCTGCATCATGCTGTGGATATACTGACTATTTCTTTCTGAAGGGCTGTTTTTGTGTTGTTTTTTTTTTGTTGTTGTTTTTTTTTTTTCCCTTATGGCTTTTTGAGTAGCTGGATTGCTTTTCTGGCTCAATAGGAGGGTGTTTGGCATAACATTTTGATCTGAAATCTCTATTTAAAGCCATAGGTTATTTAAAAAAAAAAAAAAAAAGCTGCATCCAGAACACCAGAGCCTTTTATTAAGTGCAGTATTGCTGAAAAAAATACAAAAGATGCATTGAAGCTATTAACAAGTGCTTTGCATTCTCCAGCTCTTCTGAGGCATTTAATTTCACTCTAGAATAGTTTCAGAGGCCTTTAGTTTAGAAATACAAGATCTGAATTTTTTCATCAACCAAACCTGGATGTAGAAATTGTGCGTAAATCAGCAAAGAATACATTGGATGCTCGGGAGGAAAAATGTTCCTAACAAAGTTCAAGTCATGCTAAAAAGCAGTAAAATTTTACCTTTCTAATTGGCATTGATCTTGTTGTGTAAAGCTGTTTTCAAAAGGTGTTTTTTCTCCTGACTCTGTACCTTGCTGGCTGCATTTGGTTGACTGTGTGACTGTGTTGATAACTGCTCAAGTGTTGTTGAAACTATTCCAACCTCTCTTGAAAGCAGATTTCTTAATATCTCAGTTCTAAGCCTGCTAATCAGTAGCCAGTCATTGGTCAGAAATCAGAACTAAGCACTGTTTGTGTATGTTCTGAATAGTGTGGATTAATAGAGCTTTCTGTCGTGTTGCATACGTGTTTTTCTTGGCGTTCTGTTTGAGGATATGTGAAACATAGTAGTTGTTTAACATTGGTCCTTCTTGGTCAAATGCACCAAAGCTCTAAAATAGTATTTCTTCTGTTCCTAGGGGTGAGTAGGGCTTTTGGAAAGAAGCAAGTAAATGAATAAGATGAGGGCAGCTTTGAAACTGCACTTGTTTGTATTTGGAGTGTTATTTTTGGTTGTTTTTAGACTTATGTTAAAGTCGTATGCAAACAGATTCTTAAATGCATTGGTTTCTTTTGAAGTCTTATGAGATGTGGTGCATGACAACCCAGAGGAGATGGCATGTTTGCTACACCTGTACTGAGCCACTTTTGCTTTTCAAAATGGTGAGGACAGAAACTATGTTAAGGTTTCCGTCCCTGCCATCCAAATCCTGCCTAATTCCTGTTCTTCTTGAGCGTATGTCTTACAAGACATTACTCAGAGTAGCCTAACAGTGTTCTGTGGCTCATTGCTGTCTGGGCCAATGTTAGAAGCATAAATAAAACACGTTCAGGGGGTTACAAGGTGTGAGATTGGAGAGTAGGAGTGTGGTTGCAAGAATCAGAGAGGTTTATATTGGCTGTTTAAGGTTTGCTTTCTTGGGCAGGACTCCTGCGTAGACTTAAAAGAACTGATTTCCAGTCAGTTTGATAGCAGAGCCGATTGGTTGTTCTAAATAATTACATCCCACCTCCAAGGCCCCAATGTTAACAGATATTTCTCAGCTTTGACTCTAAATCTGGCTCCCTTGGTTGGCAAACCTCTGCTGTGTTTTGGGAGGAAGTCGCTCCTCACTTTGGTGTAAGTTGCTTTAGTCTGAGGGCAGTGGAAAACACTGCTCTGCTGTAGGTGAAACAGTGCTTCAGTGCTCCTAAGGAGAGAGATCAAACCGACAGACCCCTGTGAGAAAGCTGGGGTCCACAAGAATTAATGCAGAGCTATGTGAAATGTCAGGAAAAGGCCACTAAGGGTGTGTTCCTCTCTTGGTCAAATAGAAGTTCTTGCTTTTGTTTTTTTACTCATTCCTGCCCCTGTGTGTGGAAAGAAAAACCCTAAAGTTTCGAGGAAAAGAAGAGGAAAAAAAAACTGTTTACTTCTGGAGTTGAAGCATAAATCCTGCCTCTGTTGTTGGGTCGTTTATCTAGGAAAAATCATTTAGGTAACTTAAAGCTGGCAGTGATTGTGCAGAAGAGCCCCTTGAGAGTGGGAGAGTATCTGCATACAAGTTTTAAAGTTAGTGCTTTTTGTAGTTCAACTTGACATTGCAAATGCCTGTGTAAAATAGCAGCCCTGTCTTCCCCATACCTTTTCTTCTGACTCCAGGGAGTTTATTGCCCTTCTTTGTGGGTAGAAGGCAGTGTGCTCGCACTGCCAGTTATCAGATCCTTTTCTTCTGCCCCTCGACCCTGCATAACACTGGTACCTCTTGAAGAATTTCAAGGGGCAGGGAGATTAAAAATGTCGTGTCAGTATACAGATGCTCCTTATAAAACTTATATAGGACTGGTTGGCTTTCTATCCCTGCTGTCCAGCATAAATGGGCTTTTTTTCCTTCTGCAATTGATGTTAGCTGGCAGACTAGCTAGCAAGTGCCTGCTGTGCCTGCTCTGAGGTGTTTGTTGAGGACAGTCCTCTGGCAGGAAGCAGGAGCATGGGAAGGTGCAGTAATGGCCTGGTAGGAAGTGGGGGTAACTGGTTTGTAGGAGAGCCAGTTATGGAGCAACTGGTGCAATAAGAAAGATGAAACTTCTGGCTGGTTTTGTGAGTATACAGCTGGAATAAAGCCTGTGTGGACTCTGAAAATAAGGCAATTTTCCTGATCGTGGCTTTTGTTTGAGTAGACCTGTCAAGAAGCCATCCAAGTCACTGTATTTAGTCTCCCTCACTTGCAGTGACTCTTACAGTTATTCCAGTGTAATCTTCAAAATGAAATAAGATAATCCCCCACAGAGATCTGGTTTTGTCCTGATGTACCGTTAGTAAGACTAGTGCAAAGACTTCAGGGTTGGCAGGTTCAATTAATTTAAAGAAATATTTCAACTTAAATCTTTAATTGAATTCTCTTAAACGGTTCCTTTCAGAATCATAGGTAAGTGTGTTTTAAAGAATTTATGACCAAGGAATAGGTTACCTGTATGTTTTAAGCAGTGGAAATGACCCAGCTTGTGCTTATGATGTCAAGAGGTGAGTAGCCTTGGAGGTAAGAAGAGGCAGGAGGCTGCATCTCTGTTTTGGAGGGAGCTGGAGTTGGGAAGAGACTCCTCTTGCAGTAATTAGGAAGCTAGTTAGCAAAGAATTTGTTATGTTTAATTTCTAGAATTGCCTATCTAGTCAAAAAAGCAGTATAGCACCATGGTAGGAGTTGCAGTGCTGTGTTGCTGCCTGAGGGGGTGATGGGAGGTGTTGTGAAACATAACTTGGGTACTAAAAGTAGCAAGTTGTGTTCAGTTAGGAGCAAGTCTAGTTGGTCGCTTTAAGACCTCAGTTATCTCTGAAGCACATTACCCCTGTAATTCCTTGTTAGAATTCATTGCTTGGGTTTTTTTTAAGTAGTGCAAGGAAGGAAGCGTGATGTTTTGGAGGGTGATAGTGACAACCTTGATCTCTTTCCTTTACGGTACCGATGACTTTAGAGCAAACTGTAAAAAGCAAGCAAACAAAAAAACCCACTATAATGGATAAAGTAATAAAGTTTTTGTGGTTGTCTATGGTGAGCTTATCTTTGTAAGCAATGTTCTTGGGAGAGCAAAGGGCTCATTTATCTATTTTATATAAGAGATTGTACAGACATTTGTGCTGAAGTCTGAATCTCGCCTGAAACCATTTTCCACAGCTTTCTGATTGATTTCTTTTTTGTCTGTGGCACTATTTGACTTCAGCCCAGTTATGGGTGGCTCGTGCTGCTTTCCCCTGTGTGACGGCCAGTCTGAGCTCTGTCCTTGCTTGCAGAGTGATTGCTCTGCATGGCTTTAGCACTGGGAAGCTCTGTGCGGAGAGCTTTTGAGAATGGAGTTGCTGATAGCTCTATGTATAATCAAGTACAAACAGTGCCTTGTTTGTTGTTGCAGTAGTAACTTCCAACACTAAATGTCTCTACTAAATTTGTAAAGGGATTATTTTCTTCCGTTTTACAAGGACGGTGTTCTAACCAATGAGCACTTTTAGCTTTAGTATTTAGAAACAAATAGGAAGAATCTAGAATTGCATCTTTTCACATACAGTAGGACTGATGCAAATTCCTTGGCAGCCATTGCATCTTAGAATTGCTCAGATTGGAGAAGACCTTAAAGATCATCAAGTCCAACTCCAACCTTACCATCCTACCCTAACTCGAACAACCCTCTGCTAAATCATGCCCCTGAGCACCACATCCAGACAGTTTTAAACACATCCAGGGATGGTGACTCCACCACCTCCCTGGGGAGCCCATTCCAGTGCATAACTCTGTTTCTTTAACTCATCTAGTTGCCTTTAAAAAAAAAAAAAAAAAATTTATTATTGATGCCAAAGGATTTCTTCAACACGATTCTTTTTTCCACCAACTAATTGGATGTAGCACATGTTTTTTTTCTCCTTCCATCGTTTTAAAGTTGGTAGTAATGCAACTAGCATAAAGTTACCACTGGAAAATAAGATGATCTGCCATTTCCAAAGACCGTGGTTCCTTTGCGAGATCTCCCATCAAAACATGGCAAGGATGATGAGCTTCACAGAAGTTAATGGATAAAACACTGTACAGAAACCCACTTTTTAATGCAGTACTAGAATCAACACCGGAATTCTTCATTTCAAGATTTCTGTGTTTTTTGTTTGTTTGTTTTAATAGCCTTTCAGTAATTGCACATCTTCAAAAACCATAAAATTTGCAACATTTTCATTTCAATACTGTGCATTTGACAGGTTTTCTGTTTTCCAAACCAGGTTACTCTGACTTTTATGAAAACAAGTGCCTTCCATTGCAAAGCCCTGAAGAGTTTTCTTGTGTCATGAAAAACAGAACAAGGTGAAGGGGGAAAAATTAAACTATTCATTCTGTGTGTGTTCAGTCTCTTGAACTTCTTGACTAGTTTCTGTCTGGAGCTTTTTAAAACTGATTCTGTTTTTGCACAGATGCTGGGATTCCTTTTCACGCTGTTTCTTAATATAACAGGCAGTCTTTTAAAGATGCTTGGATGGGAACATTGAATTGGCATGGGGGGATGTCTCTTATGTAAGTAAGACTACAGAAGTGGTTATCCATCATTCTAAGTATTTAAAGAAGCACACTGGTCTCAGTGGCATTTATAAAGTGCCATGCTGGTTTAATTAGGAAAAACTGTCATCCAACAAAAGCAACTGTTTCTTCAGGCTTTAGTTCACATTTTGGCCAGCCTTAAGTCTGTTCTGCTGCTGAAACAGCTAATCGTGCTTTGTCCAGGTAGGATCAGCATGTGAATCCAGCTGAACAGTTCTCTGGGAGCAGCAAGGAGGTGTGGTCTACGTGACAAAAGATCTCACATCAACACAAGGAATGGGTGTTGCAGAGTTTGGGATTTCATTTTTTTGGTAGCAGTCCTGGTTGATACCACTTTGGGAATTAGTCATTTGTTTCAAGAACATGTCAAAATAAGCCTAGGTTTTCTTGGAATTGTTCTGGATTCCTGACTAAAAGTCTAAAAACATCAGAATCACTGACTGTATCGTGATGGCTGTAAATGAAGGATTTATGTTGATCTGAAATATTTTTCCTTGAAGAGTGTTCAACGCTTTGTAGCTGGAAGACACGCTCATCCTATGGAGATCCTCAGTTTTTGTAGGGCGTCTCTGAAAAATAATCCAAGGTAAATATTTAGAAATGGTGTTTTGTGAAATCTGTAGCAGTCTGAAACTTTTGAGAGCTCAGGAGAGCAGCACATCCTCTAGCAATGCTTAGCTGCAGTCATGCATCAGATTAGCTCTTGCTAATAAGCGAGTGCATCTGTGCTTTGGCACTGTGCCTTGTTGGCACCATTGGTCTGCCCAGTTGGTGTAGGATGAAGGCAAGTCTTCAGTGTAAGTCAAACAAAACTTATCCTGCTTTATAAATGGCACGTTATTTAGCATAAGTGTAGCACATAGGTAGCACAAGTGTAATCTTGTTTTTGTATGTGTTTTTTTGGGCTATGGCTCAAACAAAACATTTATTAGTTATGGAAATGGTATTTATATATATTTATGGGTTACTCTGAGTTTTTATTGAGTGGGAAACTTTTTAATGTGTTAAACTGTACATAAATGGCCACATATTAATCAGATATATCTTATGTGGACTTCCATGCATCACTGAAGGTTTTCTTAATTTTTTGTAGGCTGTTAATAAATGACCATTTCATTGATTTCAGGATAAACTAGTAGATGATGAGCCACGTACCTCCTACACCTGACTTGAACAGGAATCTGTTTGGGAATTGCTAAGACAAGCTCCTCAAGGTGGCACAAGGGGACTGGGAAGCATTTCACTGTGGACAAGCTACTTCAGACTCAGCTTTTCCATTTTACATGATCATCAAATCTGTTTGGATGATCTGTAGATCATCTGTAGATCATCCAAAGCTATTAGGCTCATATTTTGGGTTATGGAGTATGAAAGTTACCAGCATATTTGATTTACTTTTGTGAGGCTAGGAGTACATAACTCTAAAATGCCCAGTGAAACCCAGAGCCTTCTAGTAGTGCAGATATTCAGGCGGGAGACAAAGTGAGATTTGCATTTTGTATGAAAAAGACTGATTTAAAAGGATACCGTCACACTGTGGTAGGAGAGAAATAGCAAGATGTTTTTATTTCTTAGCTGTTGGAGGGATACAGTGTTGGACAGAACGTGGAATGTATTCAGAGTTGATAATTTAGAGGAAATTGCTGTATGAGTGGCACAAACCAGCAGCTAACTGCTCCGCAGACATTGAGAAAGAAGGCAATGTCAGATTTTCATGCTGATGTGAAGTCGGTGGCTTTTGTTGTTGTTGTTTATTTTTAATATTGCATTTGACTGATTGAAGAATTGATAGGGGAAAACATTTGCCTAATCTCATTGTACATCACCCTAATTTGCTGCAGAGACCAAGCTTGTGACTGCCTCATTCTGCATCCCAGGCTCTGGACTGTATCTTCCCTAGTTCCAGGGAGCTCAGAAGTCCCCCTTCACATTCAGCCACCAGGAGACACAGGGAGCTCACTAAGAGTGAACACACCAGGCAGGTCTTAGGGTATCACCTTATCAGCAGGCATATCCGTTTCCCTTTCTGCTTTCTAAATGTTCGCTCCTGTTGTTGGCTACAAAAGCGGCTCAGTTTTCCTCTGAGTAATTACTAGAAAACTAAATAGCTGTGGAAGCAGTTTGGAAGCAATGGCTTATAGAGTTTAAGCAACACAAATTCTTCTTGGCATTCAAAAAGGTATAGTTTGGACAGTGCAAGCTGATTCTAACCTACCTCGGCTTACATATTCCTTCCCAAAAGGAAAAGTGCCCATTTTTATGGAATACAGGAGGACCTACCTCATGGAAACAGGACATAGAACCATGTCAAGTAAATGAGGTATCAAATATGTTTTGCCCAGACTGTTCAAAAGGGGTAGCACATACCCCACAGATAATATCTCTGCATCTATTCTACTCATCGTTTTATTAACACTAAGCCAAGATTGAAAAGCAGACATAGAATTCCCTCCCTTCCAGAGGCTGTTGCCCTGTTTTTCATTATTTATCACCCCAGAACAGTGTTACTGGGGTACATTTGTGGAATTGTGTAAGTAAGCTGTCTGTCTTTCTCCTGCTACTCGTGCCAGTTGTTAAGTGCCTTGTCCTAACATAGTTTCCTTTGTGCTGCCTGCAATAGCAAGTGCTTACACAGACATCAAGAACAGAAGGCATTGAAAGATGAGGTATAAGGTGGTAAGGGGAATTTTGACTGGCACTAGAAATCTGCTTAGTCCTCTGATGTATTTTATGGATTGCTTTAATGGTAGAATTGTTCACCTGGGATGTTCTGAAAGTACTCAGCTCTTATTTCCAGTAGTTTTTATTATGCACTTGTGTAATTGGAAAGAGAACAACAGTGTTGAGTAAGTCAGTCTGGGTGCTCCTTCTAGAACTATGCAGCAGACTCATTAATTTCTATTTAAATAAAAAATCTATTTTTGTCCTTCTCAAATCTTCTGTGGTACTGTTGCCCTTGCTGTAGTTCTATCAGAATTGTTTTGCTTGTTTGTTTTTGAGTAAGGTCCTGCTTAATAGGCTTTACCTTTCTTTTCCCTGAGCTGATGTGTAGAACTTGCTGGTTTTAAGCAGAAAGCAAGCAGTGTGGGCTGCTGAGATGTTGATCCCCTGTCTGTACTGTGGTCTCTTTTTATCCTTAAAGGTTAAGAAATCCAAATCCCTTTTTTGTTAAAATCTCCTCGTGGTCATACAGAGAGCTGTGTGAGGTTTTTTTCTGCTCAAGTAATGAAGGACCTTTCTGTGACTAATTAATCTGTGATATTGATTAACATCTGCTGACTCAAGAGCTAAAGCTATTTTAGGAGTTACAGTATGTGCTGAAAATGCTGTATAGTTAGTTGTCGATAGGAATGCATAGTAATGTATTAATAATGTATAGGTAAAAATTGTCTTCCTATTGTCTTTCCCCTCTCTCTTCTATTTTTAATGAAAATTCATATAATTGAGAAATTCAGTGAATTATATTCATCACTTTGCCTCTCTTCTGAGAGTATGTCCAGCTCTGCAGCTTTCTCTAGCTGCACAGTACTTCTAAACATAGCAGTGGTATTCTAAGGCTTATAGTCTTACCGAGCATCTTCCTCTAGCATCTTTCACTACTGTCTTTGTTCCTTTCCTTTTCTCATTTTGGACCCAGATATTTTTCTCCTTCTTTTTTGAAGACATTTCATTTTGCTTTCATTAGGATAGGGGAAAATTCAAGGTGTGTGCTGGTTATAGGATTTAACCACAAAAGATTGTTGTCTTGGAGCTCTGCAGTTTGTCATTTTCAGTTGAATTCCTCAACCCAGTTATTTCAGAGAGAGCTTGTGAATTCAGATTTTCCATGTAGGTCAGTTTTGACAACTCCTTATTGCTTGTAATGTCTTCTAAACTGCATTGCAGTTTTATCAGCCGTGGGGTTTTCTTCTAACTAGCACAAAAAAACAAATCAAAGTGAGCTTTGGAAAGCCTGGGCTGCAGCACTAGCTGAGTACCTGGAGCTGCATACAGCCTAGATGCTGAATCCTAGGTTGTCACACCTCAGCTGTGCTAGATTTGGATGGACCCAAGGTGTGGGCTGTTTTTACCATCTGCAGTCACGTGCAAGAGCTTTAAATGAACAGAAATGAGTGATTTCAGTTCTTTGGTTTTAGTGGACTAGATACTGTTCAATGCTGACAAGTAGCTTTCATTGCCTCGTGATTGATGAAGTAACACATCTAACTTGAGAAGCTACCTTGCAAATCGTGTTTGCTTTCCCTCCTTTTCCTTCCCACAAGCTCTTCATGCCCTGGTTAGCTGGATCATAGAATGATTTGGATTGGAAGGGATGATTAACATCATCTGGTTCCAACCCCCCACTGCTATAGGCAGGGTCACCTCCCACTAGACCAGGTTGCTTGAAGCCCATCCAGCCTGGCCTTCAATGCTTCCAGGGAGAGGGCATCCACAGCCTCTCCGGGCAACCTGTTCCAGTTTCTCACCACTCTCACAGTAAAGAAAATTTCTTCCCAAAATCTAGTCTAAATCTATTATCTTCCAGTTTAAAACCACTTCCCCATGTCCTCTTGTCCATGCCCTTATAAAAAGTTCCTCTCCAGCTTTTCTGTAGGCCCCCTACAGGTACTGGACTTCATGTCTTGCTTCGCCAGGCTGCAGGATGAATCCCAGCACAAGCAGTGGTTGGGAGTAGGGGGGCATTTCTTTTGACAGCAGCCAAAATCTGATCAGATAAATCCAGTGTTTCACAGCCATTTTAATCTGTGAAGTTGCAGAAAGCCAGAAGAATTAATATTACTTGAGAAAAGCTATCTTAAATCTGTTGCGGTATTCTTCTGAAATACTTCAGTTCCCTGATTTTATTGGCTTTTCTGAATTATTTAGACGGGATCTGTGGCCAGAACAATATGCCAAGGTACTGTCCTCAGTTATTGCACTTTTAAATTATGTTCGAAGAAAGTTGATGAAATCATCTCCTTGTATACTGAATGTCAGATTCTTCTTGTTGTTGACGCAGTTGCTGATAGGCAAAAGCAAATTTATCTCCAGCAAACTTCCCAGCAGTGTTTTGCTAGGATCAGCTCTGCGGCTCTAACAGATGTCACTTCCATAACTTGAGTTTGGAGCATAAATAGCGAAATGGCGGAGCCTTGGCTTTATTCCCATTGTGAACGCCTACAAAACACCAAGTTGAACTGTCTGCAGGATTTCACATGACAACGTCCTACGGGGTACTGCAGATAGATGGGAGAGGCTGTAGAGTGTGGTGGTGGTGCGCCTGCCCCTGCTTCCATCGGGTTCGTTTGGATGCTCTCATACGTGCATTGAAACGTTGTTTTGTGTCTCGCAGAGTGCTGTGAAGGCAGGAACCAGCCTTTATGAGAATTTCTAAAATTAGACTTAAAATTAAAAGCGTCTTGTAGCCTCCGTTTTGTGGTCATCTGTAATGACATGTGGCAGAGCATCGTTCCCCCTTTGTGAGAAGCCTATTCCATCATAACAAGCTCTGTGTGCTTTCTCGCTTGCTCTCAGCGCTGCTTGTTAGTCTGCTCTTTGGTTATTCATGAACTCAGATTATTCATCTAGCTTCACTTTTGCACAAAAACTGAAAACAGCAGCATCAAAGACGTGGGCCATTGCATAAAGCTGCAGGTGCTGTCATGCGCATGTGCTATGAGTTGTACGGGGATGAAAGGAAATGCATGATTTTTGTCTTCTGACAAGCTTTTTCCTCCTTTGAATCAGCAACATCAAACTGCTGGGTCTGTATTTTAAGCAGAAACTGAATTAGAAATTATATAATGGGAGAGATTCCATCGGAAGCCCAACATACCTGCTAAAAATAAAATATGCTTTGATATCTAATATCTAAATATTCTGTGTAGTTATTTTGCTGGGAAGTACAGCACTTATTCTGTTGAACTTGATCCCTTTTAAATATCTGTCTGGGGCTAAAAATCTCTACCCCTATGTCTGAGAAGAAATGGTTGGATTAAAGGCTCTGCAGCAGAATATTTGGCTGGCTTGCACTGATCAGCCTTAAATACAGTCTTCTTAAAATGCAGTGGAAGCTTTGGAAAAAATGTGCAGTAGAAAACTTGTTTTGTCTGGAACGTGAGGTGCTGTTGGCCTGTCTCTGCTATGGTCTGAGGCACCTCAGGTGACTGCCTTCTCTCATGCACCACAGTTTGTGATTTTGAATCTGCAGGTACTGCTGCCCTACGTAGATACAGCGGCTGAAGCTGGGTCATCTTGGTGACGGCGCGTGAAGCTTCTCAGGGCAGCTTAACTGTGAATTGATGGGTTCTTCTCGGAGCCTGGGAAAGCAACTTGAAATTCCTGGGCACAGATAGTGTATGTAGTCGCATTCCCTGTGGTGTAATTGAATGTCATAGGGCACGAACATGAAATGCTGCTGCTGCTGCAGTGATGGTAGCTGCTAATTGTTAGTGAAGAGAAGCAAACTTCAGGTCAAATCTGCAAGAGTAATTTTCCTTGTTCAGTGAGGGAGTAGAATAAGCAAATGAAACCTGCTGAGAGCACGCTGACAATCTTCAGCACTGGTGAGTTATCTGGATCATGTTTAATGCAGACTCATAAATCTAAGTGTGCGAGTTGTCCTTCGGAGTGGAAGGGTTGGATTTTAGAAAAAAGATTTTGAAAGGTACAAGGAGGTGGCAGTAGAAAATTGATCTTGGATTTTCAGGGTGATACAATGACCTGAAGATGATACGTGGTGCATTGTGAGGAAATGGAGTGTGTAATGGGAAGGTAGTACTGTCCAGCTGGAGTTAGGAAAATAACAGCAATCACATGTAAAGCTGGAAGCTGGGTTGGACTGCGTGCCCGTTTCCCTTGTACTTGATTGAATAAGGATGGAGGAGGTTGAAAAGTTGGAGGAGGTTGGAAATAGGCCACATTCTCAATGTGCCACAACAATGAATGGTGGAAAAAAAGCGATGTCATTAAGATGTAAGGATAAGAATTCAGTTCTATTATCGCAGGGAGGAGAAGCTTGCAGCCTCAGTTCCTTTGAAGTAATGAAGTTGGAATGAGAGCTGATGGATAGAATTTGAACAGGAGAAAAAATAGGCACTGGATATATACAACTTAGCAAGGTGTGAGGAGAAGCTGCAATGTTTGGAACAGACACTTAGACATTCATAGACACGTGAAGAGTCAGAACTTTTGCCAGTTCTTCCAGTCTAGCAAAAGATGGTCTTTTGTAAGACTGGTGGGTCTGTATAACAGAAGTACCTGCTTAATTCTACTGATGGGATGGCTAACTCCACGTGTAAGGATATGAATTCAAAGGAAAAGCAGCTTGGGAAAATGTTGGAATTCTAAAGCACTGACTTGCTGATAGCATGGGCACAAAATATGGAATGGAGAATTGAAAGTTGAGAAGAAACCTGAAGCATATATGAAACATTCAGTGGGAGAGTGAGGGCACGGCTATGGAAGTCAGCACCATGTGAACATCATAAACAGTAATTGGACTTCAGGGTTCAGAATTACCTTGCAAAGTCTCAGGATTTCATTATTTTCCTGCCTCAAGTGAATTATTTTATGCTGAAAACAGAAAAGTCTTAAAAATCACTCTTAATTAGGCTGCTGGATCTAACTGTGCATCATGATGCACAGAGCAATCGGGAGGTAGGATCACTGAAAAGGTTCTGTCATCTTGTGTCCTTCTGCCTCTTTGTGGTGTGTTAACAGTGCAAAATCTCATCAGAAGTGCTTACATTAAGTGGGGAGGATATGTCTTTTGTGGATGTGCTTTTTATGTTCAAGCAAAGTAAATTCAATTTGTTTTTCCTTTTGTCTTATGTTTTGTTTGTAGTATTTGTAGCCGATTGAATCCTCTGAAGCTGCATTTCTAGCCTTTCCAGCAGGGAGTCCTTTCAGCTGAATTTGCATTGAACAAGCCTCTGTTTGGGGAAAAGCAAAGGTTTTTGTTTAACATATTTCTAGCTAAGACCAGAATAATTAAATGTGTGAGGCTGGCTAGAATTGCTTGAACATATTTAGCTTCTCTAATTCTGCATCCTTAGCAGTCAGCAGAGAATCTCCTACTGGACAGCGCTGGGAGCAGTGTGACTCCCCATAGTACAGAATTGAATGTTCCAGTTGGGTTTTTCCTATGGTATCAGTGTACTTTATTTGCCCTTAGAGCCTTTACTGCCATCATAAGTGTTAACTGTAAGGTGGTGTAGTAGTTGAGCAGTTTGAACTATTGCACTGGTTGATTAAAGTCAGCATCGCTGCGTGCTTGCAGGTGGCTGGGCACCTTTGGGCACAGGGTGGTGCATGAATGTCATTAGTGTGCTGTCTTTTGGCTGACTTCAGCTGAAAACTACCTTCCTATCCTTGGAAAGAAAGCCCGAATCTGTCAGCTCCTGATGCTGCAGGAGGTCAGAAAGCAGACTGTGTGCAGTGCTGCAGCTGCAGCAGCCATCTTGGGTGAGCTGCTTGGCTCTTCATCAGATCTTTTTCAGAGCTAAAGACCTCATTTCCATATGTTGAATTGCAGTGGTATTACAACAAGCAGCGTAATATTTGAGAGGAGTGTTTGTGCTGTGTTTTCCACTTTTACTTGCAGTGAGCCTGAGAGGAAAGAAGGGACAATTTATATATAGATGCATATAAGTTGAACTGGCTACACAAATGTTTTTCTGCAGCTTCTTCAATGTGCACAGAGAGACTTTAGGGAGATTATGGTCAACTAAGAAGTGATCAGCAAAAGAATATGAATTATAAATTGCAAACTGGGGTTCAGTAGGGTGGATAAATAGTCCTCCAGCTTAGCTGGAGCGATGCGTGTGTCCTGAGCAGAGCAGTGGGAGGAATCCAGAGCTTCAAACTGGCTGCAGCATGGGGTGCTTGAGCAAGCTGAGCTTTGTGGGAGCTTCTGTCCACTGCAGGCTTACTAGGGAGCCTTGGAAATGCGGCTGGGCATGCCCTGAGCAAGTGAAGAGCATCATTGCATGTGTGTCTCTTGCAACCAGACACTTCTCAGCCATGTGTTTGCCGCACAGTGAAACATCTAAGAGATCTGGCTGCAGAAAAAGGCAAAATCTGCAATGATAGTTATGAAATGCTTGCCAGCAAACTCATCCCCCCCCCCCTCCCGAGCTTTTGGATTGCTGTCGTTCTGGGGTCTGTGCTCCCAGCAGTTCCGCTTTGAGGTTATAACTTGGGATGTCTCCTTGCTCCTTGGCCATCGCAGCCCGTGCTCCCCACACGATGGATCCCTGCAGGCGAGCTCAGCCCTGAGGCAGGGTGGGCTGGGCAGGAGGAGCGTTGCTCATAGCTGAGCCAGACTGCAGGAGCTCCACTTGCAGCATTTCAACAGCTGCTAATCCATTTACAGTACAGCTAATCAGATTGCTCTGTTCAGTACCACGGAGACTTGGAGCTCCGTGCCTGTAATGGAGCTGGCTGATGCGTATAAACTAGCTGGTGGATGAAATCCAGCCAGCGATTACAGCGGAAACACAGGCTTGTCTGCTGAAGCCCATAGCTGCTCTCTGTGTTGTAGCTCTCGATTACTTATGTTAACCTAGGACGCATACTGAGACAAGTTCTGAAGCCTGAAATTTAGTCTCTAAAACTGCCTGTGTTTTGGATGGTGGACAGGGTGTAGCAGGCTGGTTTTAGTTCGTATCGGAACGCATTGCAGCAAGAGCAAATCTGTGTCACTGTATCTGTTTCAGTTAACATTAACACCACCACATAGGGAAAATTGTAAAGAAGAACATAAAGAATGCATCTCTTTTTGCTTACTTTCATGCTGGTGTGCATTATTGCATGGAAGTAACTCCTTTATGATACAAACCTAAGCAAAAGACTTACATTTCTAAGTACTATAATGCAAGTAGTTGATCTGGAATTCTTGCTCCTGTCTCTTTGGAGCTATAAATGGGGGTAATTTTTATGGTGGGATTTGTAAATGTATTCATTTGGATTGTTGTGACACTGCTGCCTCCAGATTCTTTAGGAAGGCTGGTTTACTGTTGTTCGTGACCAGTTTAGCAAATAAATCTACCACAAATAAAATCCATTCCCTTCCATGCTGCAACACCACCAACAAAATTGCCATGCAAACCACATAGGTTTGAAACCTCATTTTAGCTGTCATGACTTCAGCAATGAAAACAAAATAATCTCAAATTCTTACTCCACCACTCCCCGCCCCACAGTAAGATCTTCAAATCAACTTAAAGGAGAGTTAATTCACTTTGATATCATGACGTACCACGAGAGTGACTTGTTAATAAACTTTAATTGGGGCAGTACAGCCTTTGTGTATTTTAACAGGAGCTATGAAGAAGTGCTAAATGCACTTAGCGTTACTAAAAATGTGATCTGAAAAATGAATGTTTATAGAACCTAACAGTGACAGTTTGATGTGCTGTTTTCAATAAAATATATATATATATATATCTGGAAGATGATAGCATCTAAAGCGCTCAGAAAGAAGTGAATATTTTCAGATATTGTAATATTTTAAGAGCATTTGAACTATCTGTCTAGGTGTTTATACCATCTCTGACACAACGTTTTACTAAACTGTTCTGTTTTCTTCTAGGTGAATCTGGACTGGGAAAATCAACATTAATCAACTCATTATTCTTAACAGAATTATATTCCCCGGAGTATCCAGGTCCTTCACACAGAATTAAAAAGACTGTACAGGTATGTCTGGGGGAAGACTGCAGCTTGAGTAAATTAACTTGCAATTTAGTGACATAAGGTGATACAGTTGTCAGATAAGTACATATATTTCAAATAAGTGCAGCCATAGTGCTGAACCACTACTAAATACTCAGTGTGTAGCCCTGCATACAGTAGCTGCACAAAACTTTCAGGCTATGAAACTTGTAGCCTTTTGACGTGTGGGAGCCCTGAAGTACTTGGTGTGCTGCCTGTGGTTTAGGAGTATCATATGGCTTCAGTCCTGCTGGGAAGTGTAAGATATTGAGTATATATGCAGAAATACAAAAAAATGAAGTAAAAAAACTCTTTAAAGCAGCCTTTCAGAAACTGTGTATTATTAAGCCCTTCCACTTACTGCAAATCTTTTGTGTCATACTACCCAGCAGTATTCTGCAACCTGTCGTCTTTGTGGCACGTTTTCTGCCAGTTAGAAGCTGTTATTCTGGACTAGGGTGGACCTGGCTGACTTTAGCACTAGACTCTGTAGGCAAAGAATATGCTCCTGTGTTAAAACTAAAATGCTTAGTCACATTGAAAAAGCAGAACTTGATCTTTTTGTTTTACGTAATATTTTGCTGCTATTAAATATATTTTCTTCTCGAGAAGAGCAGTACGTTGTTCACATTATAAAAATATTATTCAAAAACAAAACAACCTAATACTAAGAAATCACTAAATGTCTTCTTGGTGTCGTGAGTAGCTTAGGAAGTAATTGCTCTTCAGTCAGCTCTTTCCTGCCTCCACAGTTGCACAGAGGAATAAGAGCACACTAGCTCCACTCATTTCTCTTGATGTCTGTCAGACACTTAAGATTTTGGTGAAGACAGCTTATGATAAATCCAGCTTAATACACACCTCTGCCAAGTACCAGGTTATGGCTCACGACTGCTGCTGTTGTCCCTCACAGCCCCTCCAACTGCAAAGTGTGACGCTCGGATCACCTCAGCTGTGTCCAGAGTGGTTGTGCACTGACAGAGCTGTCAAGAGGGGATTAGAAGGCCTTGTGTTAAGCTAGTGGGTGCTTGGAACACTAAACAGAAATTCTAAAATTGAATGCTCACTGGAACTGGATAGCACTATTCCAGTGCTATGGTCCACTGACCTTAGTATTTTGTGGGGATGTTTTTCTTTCTGGAGCTTTGGGTGTCAGATTTTTAAATTATTTTTTTCCCCTTTTTATCCTGTTTCAGGACACTTGATAACCAGGAGAAACTTGCTTGTGCTCATACTGCAGAAGGTTAAATGAAATTGCTTGATGGCTAGCTCAACTTCAAAGTCTCAAACGCTAACATAAAATGTGTTTATTACAGAATATTGCTTGTTTATTTATTTTTACTTGGAGGGTAGCTTTTGAACATCTGGAGGTGAACAGTATGTTTCTCTAAGCTTTGGCCATGTCTGTCAAAGTATTTCATAAAATCACAGTACCAAAATGGGCCATGGGCCTGCTTGTTATTAGGAGCATTAGAGCACTAAGAAAAGCTGAGCTGATTGAACCTGGTTTAAAGAACTGGAAGTCGTATGGAAAAGGTGTGCCAATAGTGCAGCTCTAATGAAACAAACTTATTAATGAGCTATAATGAAGCTCAGTAAATGCTGGGAGACTGCATAGGATGACTTTTCTCATTGGAAGAAAAGCTTGGTGTGACTGTTACTGTTGATTTCGCCCTGTAGCTGAGGCTAAACCCATTCAGATTATGTTCACATACTTGTATTGTTTTAAATAACTTAAGGCTGAGTTGGCATCCTGTCATTGGGAGATTTTTTTTTGATGGGAAAAACAAAAGAAGTCTACATTCAAACTTAAAAACAAGCAAGTGAATAACAAAACAGCTTTCAAAGGTAACTCACTCCATCCCTGACGAATGATGGATCAGCGTAAGGAAAACTAAAAATTGTTCACATGGAGTTTCTGGAGTCTCAGTTAAGTGTTTTCATGTGCTAAATAACAAAATTAGATGATCTACTTATCCTGAGCTGCTGTGTTCTTCAAAGACAGAAAGAAATCTCTTATTTCAAATTTTAAGTGAGAATCAAAATTTGCCACTACAGTTTTGGAAAACTGTGTGTTTGTATGTGATTTCAAGCAAATAACAAAGAGTTAGTAACAAAATCTGGTATTTGGATGCATGGGATTTGTGTTTTGACTAGTGTGTTTTTAAGCTGAATATCAGAATGCTCAGGTTTTGTAGGGTGGAGATAAGACATAACATGAGAGCAACTTAAACCCTCAGTGGTAATAATTCCCTGCTCTGATAGGATGGGAGTCATTGACCAGAAAACATGTAGTAGTCTCACTTAACTAATTGCTAACTGTAGTTTTCAAGCATTCCCCAAACAGTAGTGGCTTTGTGTTGTTTCACGAGGCACATCTTCTGTGTTCCTTTCACGAAAAACACACAAAAACCAGCAGTTAACAGTGAATGACTTGATGTCAGACGGATGCAAAGTCCTGTTTAATCCATTAAAATAGCCAAGCTGTAACGTGCTCGGTGTCACAGAATTCTGTGTAGCACTGCAGGATAGACCAGCATGACCCAGTTAACCAGAGTGCATGGGAAAATGGCTGTTTGGAGTAGGGTTTTTATTAAAAGTTTCAAATTCCAAGGCTTGAACTAATGTTTTCCATGAATCCCTTGGGAATACTTGTAAAACCAGATGATAGGATGCAGTTGGATGCTTAACTATGAATGACACTGGTTTACAGGGATTTTTTGGATCTTTTCCAGATGCTGCTGCTTTTCTCTGCCTTTGACCATCTATGGGCACATCCATTTAAATTACAAAAGAAATACAACTTTCCAGAGGCTGTAGGGCAGGTTTTTTTTTTACCTGCTGTCCCTTACCAGCTGTCTCTACCACTTACACTGTGTGGTGGGTATGGTCTGACTGTCCACAGCGTGCTCACAAAGTTAGATTGACCACATACCAAATTAGATTGACCAAATACTAGCAGGTATTTGAAAACGCCTTGCTATTGCAGTAGGGTTTACAGGAATTGATGAAAAGCAAGAATTTCAATCCTTACCACCAAGTAAGATGTTAGCTTTGTCGGCAGAGATTCAGTTACAAAGGCAGGCATTTGTCAGAAGGTGACTTCAGAAATTCAGCTGCGCTCAGAGAGAAATGTTTGGTGTGGCATTTCTAAGGAACTCCTGACCTTCCTTTTTCTTGGTTATAAACACACATTCAAGATTATTCGTTATTAATTGCTTTTCCTGTAAAAGCATTCCACTATGAGAGCCTAAGAATTTAATGACTCTTACTGGGAATTTTTTTGCTGAAGAATAAAGTTGATACCTTGTAGTGCTTGGCAAGAGTACAGTTCTTAATGTTATCATCTGTAGTATTTAGAAAATATAATGGCTTTCTTATACTTGCAGAGAGCTTGGTTGCAGGAACGTTGTGTGTTTACTGTATGCAAGATAGCAAAAAGAATTCAAGGAATCAGAAGTTAATCTTCTGCATGCTAAAGCTTGTGAGTAGTAAACTCTTGGCTGAGTTGACTGTGTGCCTGGGGATTACTGCCTTGAGTTCTGGCAGAGTTGTGTACAAGAAAAGTTCTCTATGGAGCTCTCGAGGGGGAAAAAAAAAATCTACTCCTCATAATTAAAACTTCACATTTTAGAATGTCGCATGAATTCACAGATTCTCTGTGCTTTGTACTGGACACTTTTGGAATGATGGAAGTTGGGCAGTTAGTGGAAGGATGGCGTGGTGGTGTCTAGGCTGGATGTGGGTGGGTTTTTGTGTGTTTGGTTTGTTGGCTTTTTTTTGTGTGTGTGCGTGTTGCTTTTTTAACTTTGTTTTAAACTGTCTTAACTTTGCAGTTAGGCATGCTCAAGAAGGAGAACATGGGTGGCCTTGAAGTCCACTCCAACCCAGATTCTCCTGTAACTCATCATCCAGATAATTCCAGCGCTGGGAGTTATTTTATGAAGATGCCTTACTGATGTTGTTTATTTTTTTTTGGTCTTTTTGTTGGGTGAGGAATCTGCTCATGGTGGCTGCGTGCTGCAGACAGCCAGGGTATTGCTGAATTCCTTTGTTCAGACCTAGAGGCAAAATGAATTGATCTGGCTTGGATAGGATGCTTACTGATAAGTAAGGGGGGAAAAATGGCTTTCTACATACATACATAGGTTAAATATGGAGCTGCAACTTCTTTGAAGTTGTTGTTTTCTGTGCTTCTGTATATTCTTAATTATGAGTGTTGTACTTATGCGAGAGGTATTTAGTTTGACTTTCTGCAGAGTGATCATTTGTCTTACAGCTTTAAGTCAAATCATATAGCCCATGATTGCAAAGTGCTTGCAACAATTTTCAGGGCTGTGTGTGTATGTGTGTAAGCCAACCTGTTTCACCTGCACAAATAGCTATGTGCAAGCTCTTAAGTATCACTGGAAGGATCTATTGAATCTTGAGCAGCTCAAGGGGCTCTCCAAAAAGGACTTTCCATCCAAGTTTCTGCTCTGACAGCTCATTGCTGTTCTTGCAGGTAGTTACATATAGCTGAATTTTCTTTCTGTAGTTGGTGAGCAAGAGGCTTAAGCAGTGTATGAGGCAATGTTGTGGCATAGATGTCTGCAAACTTGTGTGCTGTCACTTGCTATTAAGAGCAATAAGTGGAATGGTTGATTTATTAAATCTGTACCTGGAAAACAGCTTCAGGACAATTTCTGTTGAATTACTAATAATATCAAGAAAAGCATGATTAAATATGCGAGCAGTTCAGAAGAGCCAAAATACTACTGTGAATTATCATTTGTTACTGTTGTGGATCGGATTGACAGGTATGATAGTGATTATAGAACATTTTTTTCACCAGATGCTATCTTATTGCTGCATACACCTGATACTGACATTGTCAATAATTACTGAGATATTACTGCACCATGTGAGGGGGAAAAAAAAAGAGGAAATATTGGACTTGGCAGTGAATTTGCTGTTCAGCCTGAACTTTTCTGACCAGCTTTCCACAAGCTCACAGAGCTGTGCTCTGTATGGATGGTCACAGCTTTAGCAGGCATTCCCACACCCAGGTCTTGCATCAGATCTTGTGCTGCGGCAGTTGTCTTGTTGAATCAGATTTCCATCAGTGACCTGAGCTACCAGAAAACCAATCCAGGATGATCCACGTGAGTTGTGGTGCAGCAGACTGCGGCTGGATTGTGTTCTCTTCCAGTCTTGCTGCCCTTATAACACCCAACAGTCACTTTCTTGAATTTTTTCCCCAGCACTATGCTAGGTAAACACAAATGAGCACCCTCTGAAGAGATGAACTGAACTGGAAATGTAACATTTCAGGTGGTTGGGGCAGGTGGTGGGACTTAGCTCTAAAAAACTGTTTTCTTTAAAATAACTGAAGTTAGCAGTTTCATTGAGGATGATGCCTGGTTTGTGAGAATGTCTGGATATCTCAGAATATCTTCATGCTGACATCAGCTTAGGGTTGTTCCTGTTTTTAAAGGAGATAAAACATTAGGATATCTAATATACTTAAACGGGTTCTTTTATTGTGGACCTCTAAAATTTAAATCATGGTCCATTTTGTACAAATCAGTGATTACCCAAGAAATTGGGATTTTATAGGCAAAGCAAGTTGCCCTGAGGCAGAAAGATTGGCAGCCTTTTGTTGGGTTTCTTACTCACTGAGTCCTTTTCCCTTTTGTTTAAAACTGGTGACTATATTGTGAAGCATTTAATCTGAATCTTTTTACAGGTGGAGCAGTCAAAAGTTTTAATCAAAGAAGGCGGTGTTCAGTTACTACTTACAATAGTTGACACACCAGGATTTGGAGATGCTGTGGATAATAGTAATTGGTAAGAAGGCATTCTTTGTTCTACCACAGTAATAAGGGATTATCTTTTTTTTCTCTGTGTGTGATACAATACCTTGTGAGTTTAAGTGTGTGCCTAGATCTTCAGTTAAAAAACTAATGTATTTGAACTTGCCTGTACTTTGTCATTAACTGGAAACTTTGCTGTAGCTTTCATTACCATTATAACTTGATGGAAATGCTATCAGCTTGTCTCTTAATGCCTTTAAAATGGACAGAACATTTAGCTCTTTATCAGCACTTCCAGTATGCTGAACCTATTTATATGCTCTCACAAGATTGGACCATCAAAGCACTTCCTTTGGTTACTCTTCTAAGTATTCTATTTAATGCTATTGTGATGAAGGTAATTGTGTTTGTAAGGGTTTTCCAGTGAACTGTTGACTCCAGTCAACTAATTCTTAGCAAAGACAGAGTTTTTACCTAAATGATGTAACTTAGAGGTTTTTATTCATGTCCCCTCTGCAGTTGGCAGCCTGTTATTGACTACATTGACAGTAAATTTGAAGACTACCTGAATGCAGAATCTCGTGTCAACAGACGTCAGATGCCAGATAATAGAGTTCAGTGCTGTTTATACTTCATTGCTCCTTCAGGACATGGGTTAGTACTAGTATATGTTAAGTTTCCTATCTCTGTCATTATCTCAGATAAACACTCAAATTTGACATTTTTACGTAGGAACTTTTCCTAAATGGCCTGCAGACCGTGCCTAACTGCAAGGATGAGCTTACTTTGGCTTGCTGAACATCAGCAAGCTTTACAGGTGGTAAGATAGAACACCAGAAAACGTGGTTGCACATCAATTGCATAACAAGAAAAAATAGTATTGGAACAATTAAAAATACAGAAGTGTTCAAAAGTGCTAAAGCTACTTCTTATCTCTGTGTCACTGTTCACACACTTGCTACATACAATAATACATTTCAGCTGTAAAAGTTGGCTCACGCTTTAAGCAGTAGAGTTTTTCCTTCCCCCTTTTCTTCCCTCCTTCCATCTGATGTTAACGATAAATTGAAGATGGAGAGTTTCTGGCATCCTTTTAAGCATACACTTGGGGAGTAATCCTTTGTCTAGTGACAATTCTAATATTGGCATGTTAGATTTTTTTTCAGTTATTATGCAGTGTTCCACCTCTTCTTGCTTTTTAACTTGATCAGACTTCTATCTAGTGGTAGAAAGAGAGAACTGCATTTCCAGAGTGTATCAGATGCAGGCTTTGAGTTTGGTTGCTTAGCATTTTATCATATATTACAACTGATTAATGTTGTCAGAGGCTCTTAAAGTAATACCTTCAGAACCAGGAAGAGGAGAAAAGTAGGGTATTTTTTTTGCATGGATCAAAAGTAGTAAAGTTTTGCAAAGGAAGTGACAGAAGAAATTGAGAAATATTTCTCTGGCAGTGAAAAAAGGCTGTTTTTCTTGTGTAGGCTTATCCTAAATGTTTTTTCACCAACATGCATGTTTGTTATGTCAATTTTACTCCACAAGTATGTTTCAGTTTTAAATGCAAATATTTGAATGTTAGGCAGATGATGCTTCATTAGTTGGGTCAAACTAAAATTTCATGTTAATAAAAGGGAAAATAAACCTTCTTTCATGTTAATCAACTTTTTGAATATAGATTTGAGATTCTTAAAAAAGAAAAAAAAGTCTTCTTTTCTCCCAGTTTTTATCTGTTGAAGACTTTTAAATCCATCATTGGTACAAATTGTTTGCATGGAAAAATTCAGATAAATCAAGCTTTAGTTTTGACTATTAGTTTAGAAGCTGGTAAAATGTTCCTTATAGTGATACTGTATAGTGTTCGAAGTTGAGATAGGTTTACATTGTGTCTTTCAGCTTTAGAGGTAAATGATTGGAGTTGTTCTGTAATTAAGGAAATTAATGGAGCACAGAGAGAATCAGTGCTTCTGTGAGCATTAATTGCCCCTTCTGTACTGCTCTATTCTCTGAAAGGACATTACTCACTTCCTACCTGGCTTTTGTGGTGGTGCAGTCTTCCGTTGTGCTTCCTGTGAAGACAGCAACCCATACAACTCATCGAACAAATACTTGTCACCTTATTGCATGTGTCTGTTTACAGTGAATTAAAGCATTTGTAGGTGAACTTGCTTTTGTTTGTCTTAATGACTTAATACCTTTGTAAAAAGCGGGCTTGCTGCAACCTTCTGGTTCTTCCATTTAATGTGTCTCACTGGTATCCACACGAACATCTGAACTAACAAGTTAGGTTGTATGGGACAGAAGGAGAGAAAGAAGAGGCTGGTAGATGGGTGATGGATTGCAGCCTCTTCCTGCACTTCTGGGATCTTCACATGAAGTCTTCATGTCTGAGTCTCAAATGCTGAACTTGGAACTGTTCTGCTTTGATGGCTGCCTGTTGGCATGGTGTTGACTTTGGTAGCTGTTTGAGATAGGGGAGGGAAAGCATATTTGGCTGAATAGATAGTCACACCAGTGCTTTTAAACTCAACATCCATTAATGTTAGCTCTTGAAAAGAAGCATGCTGAGAAGCTGGGAAATTCCCTGGCAAGTAGAAAACGTTAAAGTGAAACTAAACATGTTTTCTTTGGCTTTTTCTTTATTCATTTATATATGTGTGTATGTGATTCAGAGGAGAAGCTAAATTTGAATACCAATTGAATCTGTTGCTAATCCTAATTTCTTTAATATGAGAAATAATCTTGTTAAATCCTTCAAGTGAATCCTTTAAGCCTGACTAAACTTGCTATAATTCTAAGGCATTAATGCATTGAAACCTGTGGCTTTACTTTAGCAAGCAGGAAATGTTGACCATTTTGACCTGCAGTGGTGTTATTTATGTAACCATATGGTGGATGTCTAGTTTAAGGTACGGTCGCCAGCTTTGATAACACTCTGTTGTTAAACACAGTGCTTTGGAGATGGGAGGCTTCTACATTGATTGCACAAAGGCAGTTCTAACTGTCTTCTACAACACCATATTAAAAAACAACTTGTGAGCTTTGCAACCTTGGTAGGAGAGGTTTTGTCACATGCTTAAATTAGTGTAATTTCCTCTAGCAGAAGTCTCTAGTCTACTAGTAACATTAACTGACGACTTGCTTCTCTAACACTGTACAATGGTAGGGGATTTCCTATAGCAATTACAGGTAGTCTTTTGAAATTCAAGCATCTGTCACTTATAAATCAGTGCTTTAAGAATAGCTGTCAAGACAAATCTCAAATAATTTGTATGTGCTAGTTTAAAGCCTTGCAATTTATATTCATTAATGCTGTCTTACAGACTTAAGCCTTTGGATATAGAGTTTATGAAGCGCCTGCATGAAAAAGTGAATATCATTCCACTTATTGCCAAAGCAGACACACTTACACCTGAGGAATGCCAACAGTTTAAAAAACAGGTGAGCTGAAAGATTCATACTTACAGTGTGGGATAACTTAGTAACCTGGTCCTTATGGAAATGGTGAGATTAAACTTCTTACACGCAAGGTTCAAACCCTGAAGCAATGACTTGAGACAGCAAAGCTGAGTAATTTATATCTCTAGATTTAATTGTATTTCTTGGTGAAATAATCTTGTTTCTGTCCTCGGGGGAAGATTCAATGATTTAAGTGTAGCATGATTCTTGACAGGTGAAGTATATCACTGCTGAGATAAAAATCGGTAAGGGAGGAAGGGCCTTTGAAGATTTAGGTGCCCAACAGAAGTTGTTTTGAAAAAAAGAGAGAAAAGGAAGGGGAAAAAAATACAAAAAATAATAATCCCCTAAAACTTGCACACAAAAAAAACCCAGTATTTAAAATATTTCTATTATTACTATTAACATGTCAATGTGAAAGTGAACGCCATCGATTTATTGAGGTTGCATCAGGTAGTAGATGAGGAAAAGTATACCTGCCAATCAGTCTTGTCTGTAGCAGTACTTTTTAAAGATGGTAAGATAACTGTTGCATTGGTACAACTGACACTGTTGCTTTGCATTTTTACTAATTTGGTGGTAGTGCTTCCAATTGGCTTATTTCAACTATGTGATCAGAACACTTAATCTTTCCTGTACAAGGAGGATAAGGAGGACAGAAGGTGATAGAACAAGACCTTAGGTTGGTTTCAGCAAACTGTGTCCAGTTCTAGTTTTAAAAGTAACGGGTTCTTCAAAATGTTGATATTAAGAGAGATGCAGCGTGTAAAATTCTTGATACAAGACTGAATATGAAAAGACATTTCCTGCCTTGGAGAAGCTTGGTCAAGATGCTGTAGATCGTTTTGGTTTCTTCTCATGTGTTGGGTTTTTCTTTGGATGTGACCTTATATAGAAGGGAAAAAATGTAGAATGCAGCATATTTCTTAATGCATGCACAGTTTTATCAATGAGCTGATGTTAATTAGGGCAGACTTTCCAAAACGAAATTGAAAATAAGTCCTTGACTGAACTAGAAACTGATTTTCTTTATGAGATTGCTAACCTGTCAATCAGAAACATTCTCCAAAGCCATGCGGTGTAGCTGAAAGCTAAATGGTCTAATATTTTTCCATCTAAAATTCTGTAAAACTGATCAGCTTGTTTCTAAAATTATGCTTCAGACAAATCAGGCACCAAAACAGTACAGCCTCATTTTTGATGATGCTGTCAGTTATTCTTAAAGTTTAATTAGTGCTTGCAAATGTTTTCAATACATCTTGCTGCTAGAATCAAACTATCGACTAAACTGGGTGATCTTACTTCTAGCAAGAGATGCTTGAGTGAGCCAGGAACAGAAAATTATAGGTGCTACAGGTGTGGGAATTCAAAGGGCTGAAGTGTGCCTACAGGCTTTTTGTTGTTATTATTTTGGGTTTGTTTGTTTTTGTTTTTTGTGGGTTACCCAATTCCTATACTAGCCTGAGAAGTTAAGTTCAGTTGTATTAGTTTTTGCATTTGCACATGTATCAATATAAATCTCCTAGTTTGCCTGGGCGTAGAAAAGTGATGCTTGTTTCTGCTACCTTACGCTGATGGACAGCATTCCATGTGCAGCCTCCAGTGCTAAGCTGTGCTCCCCTGCCAAAGAAGTGATGGTCATGCTAATAATCCCTTGCAGTAGCCTCATGGTGTTAAACCTGTGCAAGTTTCACGATGTTAACTTAAGTAAAAAAAGGTCTTGCAGGTCAAACAGAAGGAGGGAGAATCAGCTGGCAGCAAGAAATAAGTTATTGTAGAAGTGTGACTTTCTCAAACAAGTAATGTTTTTGGTTTTTAGATAATGAAAGAAATCCAAGAGCACAAAATTAAAATATATGAATTTCCAGAAACAGATGATGAAGAAGAAAACAAGATTGTTAAAAAGATAAAGGTAACAAATTCTTTTTTCAAAAACTGCTGTCTTTTTCTCTTTGGAGGGAGGATGGAAAATGAAAAGCTTCGTCCTTAGCAAGGAGCTCACCAGACTTTTTAGAGGATGGGAAAAAAAACAAAACCAAAAGTAAGGCTGTTCTGAGAATTGCTGCTTTCCACCTGAGGGAATGAAATTCTTCTCATAGATTGCTTAAGCCCTTTCATGGGTGAAATTCAGAATGAGGACACTAGATCACATTCTCATTAATTAACTTTTAAAGGTCACTTCCTTTTTATTTATTCCACCCTCTTTGACTTTTATCCACCTGCCACTTTCTGCTTGGGAGCTCCGTAAGAAGCAAGGATCCTCTTTCAGAAACGTGTGCAGTGGCATGAAGTGTGTGCATTACATTTACTAGAAATGTTGTCTGACTAATTGATCTTCTGAAACTTTAATGGAGATGAATGACTAAAGACAATCTATAGGGCCACAGGCTGTTGAAAGACTTCTTGTTTACTTCTGTTTTTTGGTTTGTTCCTGTATGTTGAAGTCCATCTTGCAGCCTTACTTCTTTTTGCTCTTTAGCAGCCTGTAAAAGCTTTTACATCTTTTGTTACTGTGGGAGTTGCCTAAGACAAATAAAACACAAGTCGCACAAATTAAAGCTATTCTGGGACTAAGATATGCTGGCCTACAGGAGGAGAGGAAGAATAAAAGCAAGAATGAAAGCCCCGAATACTTGATCTTTGTATGCTGTTCCTTTCAGCTGTTTGAAGCTGCTCTTGGCAACTTTGTTACACTTGAGAGATCTTTTGATTCGGCTGAAAACAAGAAGTTGTTCTTTGGCAAATCTTGGAAAACTGAGTAGAACAATCTAGTCTAAGTAGTAATCATTGTAGCCAGTGGCAATAGGACTTGATAAATAATTAGTGTGCAAGAAGATTAAATAGGAAATGGTTTTGCCTGTTTAGCTCACCAAACAACAGTAGTACTTCTTAGCCAGATTTACAGAATGTGTCAGTCTACAGATTTCAGAGGAGTGTGCATGTGTATAAAAAGTGTAATAAGCTACTTGGAGGTTGGGAAATACAAACGTTCTCGTGCTCTGGGCAAACTGCATTGCTGTGTCACAACGCTGAGCTGCCTTATGTCTAGTTTATACATGATCATGCTTTTGCTATCTGCGTTAGAAACGTTGGATTGCTTCTCTTAAAGCAATGCTTTCTGTTGTAGGACCGTTTACCTCTGGCTGTGGTAGGTAGTAATACAATCATTGAAGTCAATGGCAAGAGAGTTAGAGGAAGACAGTACCCATGGGGTGTTGCAGAAGGTAAGGCTTTCTTGCTGCTTGTAGCTATCTGAAGCGTATTAGGACATTAAATTAAGCATTTCAAATGAGGGCTAATGTGTTTTTGAGTATGCTATTTATTGTTATTCTGACAGGAACGAGGTAAAGGTTCAGCAACACGTAATGTCGCAAGCAGAATCTTGTTGAAGTTTCACTGAGGAACTGTAAACCTTTAACTTACTGCAGTTCCTACGTAAGATGAGGCTTAAAATAAGTCTTCTCTAGTATTCTTATTTTAATTTATTTTATATGAAATATAATCATTTCTTGAACTCTGCTTTCTGGGATGTTCATATTAGAAATGTTAATTTGGTGTGCTTGACTAGCATAAATTCAACTTAAAGTTTTTGGACAGATGTTTTTTTCTTAAAATGTTTGCCTCTTAATTGCTGAGGCATAATAGCAGGAAGGTGCTTAGTATTGAATTGAGTAGTTTTTCTAGTTCCCTTTTTTGTGTTCATTTAAAACTCTGCTCCTCTAGAAAATAAGTTTTTAAGATAATGGCTTGTTCTTTTGGCAACCATTACTTGTATTTTAACTCTATTCACCTACTTGAAATGACACGTGGAAAATAAAGCTTGTACCAAGCCGTACAGAGAAATAAAGGTTATAAACTTTTGTTGTTCTCCTTGGTGATATGATGTCTGCATTTTTTTTTCTTTGTAGTGTGCATGTATTGAATAAAGAGAAGGTTTTTCTCACATTTTTTGCCTTCAAAGGACTATAAATTCAATGCAGTGTAAAACAGCAAAGAAACCAAGCACAGTATGGACCACTACTTTAAAGAGCAATGCTGTAGCTCTTTGAAGTGCATGTCTGGCAGGAAATGAGGTTTGGCACAAAGTAAAAACCAGCTGCACCAGAATGGATCAAGCTTTATTTTAAGGCTCTTGCGTTAGTGTTTTGAAATGTACAAACTGGTGCAGCTCTTCTTTATTTTAAAACAAACTTCAGAAATGTTTCAAACTCAAGTGATTGTATGATTTTTTTTGAAAGGGAACAACTGCAGCCTAACTAAAAGGGCCATCTTAAATGGCTTTGCAAAATTGAATGTACAGCCTTCATTTGCTTATTTGGCAAATCACAAAATTACATGAACATTCAGATGAAGACTTTTCATCTCCTTTGTGGTGTTGGAGGGAAAAACTGCCTTCAGAAAGTCTGCCTAATAAAGATTGTGAACATAGCTGGATCTAGGCTGAGGTCTTCAGTTAATGTCTGCTCCTTAAGCACACAGCTGTACTGACAGGGCCTCCAAAGGATCGTAAAGATGGTGGTGAAAGTGACAAAGCTGTGGTTCTGCTCTGGTAGCATGGCGTCAGGGAACATGAGAACTCAGCTGGCAGGATGCACTGATACAAGTTATGCTGCTAATGCTCTCCTACTGGTATCACACGTATTGCACAAGTGAAAAAAGGCTGGAGGAAATCTGTTGTTGGAATGAATATAGAAGGTGGATGATATCTAAAAAGCCTTACCTCTGAGAAAGGCACGTTTTTGGGTTGGAGTCTTAACAAAAGAAATTCATCTCTTTCTACAGTTGAAAATGGAGAACACTGTGACTTCACAATTCTGAGGAATATGTTGATAAGGTAAGCGACTTCTGGGTAACATCAAATTTTCTAAGATGTATAACAAGTTGGAAATTCGTGTGTCAGAGGAAGAAAGGATTTGAACTAGTGAATTCATATAAACCCTTCATTTTTAAGTGTGAGGTTTTATTCAGTTTTGGTAAGAGCTTGTTTAACCACGTCTAGCAAGTGATGCTAGTGGGTTGGTGTTTTGTTTCTTAAGCAATCCTCTCTCCTTGATTATTTGTTCTTAAGCTGTGATACACCATATAAATCCGAGTTGTCTGTTAGTGTTGATGTGTACTTATTTGCAGGCATCTTTTAAAATTTTCATTGCTGGCAATTTCCAAAGCAAGACTCCTGTGCTTTTTGGTGTTAGGTGCTGAGAGGCTTTTCTTCCTATATTCACAGTGGTTCAGTAAGTTCATCAGCTGTAACAACGGCTAGTTTGACTTCTAAGCTTCACTCTTCTCCAGAGTGATGATGGGAAAATACTAGAGGAAGCTCGTGTTTGTGTTGATGTTGAACTTTACGTTTATCTTTTGCACACTTGAAAGATAGAAACGAGAAAGTTTTGGCTTGTTTCTTGCCTGCTGTAGTCACGAGTACCTACTATACAAGTAATGTCAAGCTTTCTTATTTGTCATAATTTATTCTTCATATACTTGCAAGTTTATTCTCAGAACTCTCATTTTCCTCACGTAACGTTTGGAATAACTGCAAAATTGAGATTCGGGGGAAAATAACCTGATATTTCTGTGACTTTGCTGTCTGGGCAGCTCTGATTTAGATGGATGAATGATGACATTGTGGGATTTGCAACATGAATGGAGGAATGTAGCTTAGATCCATCTGTAAAGCGGACATGTAATATTTTTTCAGGTAGTATTTTGTGTTTATGCACTAAGCTGATAAATTTCACTTATTGACAGAACTCATATGCAGGACCTGAAGGATGTCACTAACAATGTGCATTATGAGAACTACAGAAGCAGAAAACTGGCAGCTGTTACATACAACGGTGTTGACAACAATAAAAATAAAGGGCAGTTAACAAAGTAAGTTCTTGTTACAGTTGTATTGCTCTGTAATCTGTTTGCTCTTTTCTTTTTGTTGTTGGTTTTATTGTGGGAGTTGTTTTATTTTGCTTTTTTATTCTCGAGCCAGTCATCTCTTAGTTGTGTCCTGGTCTGAACACTGCACTTCTGGCTTACTCGTTATTTGGTTTGGTTTTGTTCACTAAGATCTGTGCCAGTCTAACTGAATAGGTTAAAAAACATGAGCTTTAGTTGGAATTAGCTCTGAAGAGGAAACATTTTTAGTGTTTCTATTTGTAAGTTACATATCGCTGGTGCGTAATGGAAAGTTTTACTGCCTACTGTTTCTGTTTTTGAATATACACTACCCTGGGCACTTAGGAATGCTGAGCCATCAATATGGGGAAAGCTTCTGAGAGAAAAGTGGGTTAATACTTTGTTTATAAACTTCAATTTAAAAATGGTGGCCATTGGCATTCGATGATGCTGTTGCTGTTTTGGGGGTTTATTTTTTGGAATGGCAGCCCTGGCTGCTTCTAGAGGTGCTTGTCCTGAGGGTGAAATTATTGCAACCTCTTTATCTTTTGTGGGGTTAAAGTTGCAGTGCAGGGGGTGATGGTTGTTGCTTTCTAACCTTCACCTTGATTGTCTCTGACAGCAAGTTGTTTGCCAACCCGATGAAATCGTTGGAAGATATAAAAGCAAGCTTTCTTATATTCTTCACATACAAGGCTTTTTAAAAATAGCCACATTTTTAAGTATCAGCATTTTCTCAGTTCTACATGCATCAACAATAATTAATGATTAAATTATTACTAATTAGTGATGCTCTTCTTTCCTGTGACGTACTTAGATATAAATTTCTCAACCAAATTACAGGATGCTCCTCTGTTCAGCCTGTGATATGCTAAATTACAGCTGTGTTTCCTGGAAGGAAAAAAGAAAAGCTACCCACTGTTAACATGAAAAATGCTGTTATTTTCACCTGTGTGAACACTTCAAAGCCATTCTTTCAGTAAAGCACTGTTTGCTTGACAGTATCTTCGTGCTTTGAAAGTTACCGTGAGAGAATGATTTAAGTGGGTGCAGTGTCGTTGTAGCAAGTGTGTTAGGATTTTCTCAAGCTATTCGTAGCACTGCAGTGTTAGGGCTGAGAGGGGAGGAGCTCTCAGAACTGAAATTACTAAATGAGGTGTTCAGTCATTGTGGGAAACATTGGGGCGGACGTAGGGCAGCTGGCACGTTTCAGAGCAAAGGAGTGCAGCAGGGAAGGAAACATACTTGAGTGCAAGAACTGGAGCCTGCTTTCTCTTCACTGAGGTGATCAGGTGTTAATGACAACACGGAATAAAAAGTTCTTCACTTCCTCGGGATCTAGCTAACTTGCTGTTATTACACTTTTTTTCTTCTGTTTGCTATCGCTGTACTGAAAAGGGAACCATCTTCAATTGCACTTTTGCATATCAGAGAAAATGGTTTTGATTTTCTTTTTCATATGGTGTTCAATAGCATGTTGTCTCCTTCTCCCAGTCTCAGTAGCTTGTTGAGGTTTAGAAAAATCTTGACTTTGGTAAGAATGTTTACCATTTCTTGTGTTTCGTGCCTGCTTATATTTTTGTTTTTGCTTTGTCTGTTGCTCATATGTGAGTTACCATATATTTTTTTTAAAAAAGTCTTTTATTCCTCTACTGTGAACACGAGATGCATTTCTGCATGAATACCTATTGCACACAGTTTCAAAACAATTTGCATTGTCCATCTTTGCCAGTCACTTACTGAGGTCATCGCTGCACCTTTTGTTTTCACTGGAGCTTATGCTCCAAATATCTGGAAGTACTCTGCCTTCAGAAGCATGCTTGGTTTCAGTCTCAATCACTGTGCTGTCCTACCAAAATCTTCACAGTTTAAATGCCTTTTGAAGCCAGTTTTCTCACTGGGGACGTTGTGGCACTGAATCTCTGAGGTGAACAGATACAACTGGCACGTTTAGCCATTGGCTTTGGGTTGTCTTTCTTTTCCTTCAATGAATAATTTATCAGTTACATTAATCCATCTGAAAGACAGCAAAGTCTGTTGCAAACCTGTAACAGGTATTTTGAACCTTTCATTAGAGATTTTCTTCAAACTCTGGCTGACTTTTTACATTTAGAAGTATCATGAGTGCACACAGTAGTTATGAAGTAGCTGATGCTATTCTTCTCTTGCTGCCTTATCCATATGTTTAATCACCATCCTTTTTTTCTTTTAAGCTTTAATGTGCTTTTGGCATTGATGTGCTTTCGTACATTTGAATCTAGGATAGTTGATACAGCATAAAGAAAACTTTCCTGGTAACTATGTGTGTCTTTCTGGAAATTAATTACAAGGAGGAGGAACAAATATTAATGCTTTATCTGTGTGCCCCTGAGGAATGCTGTGTTTGCTTGCTTTTTGAAAGAATTATCTGCCTCAAAATGGAGTAATATTTAACTGGCTCTCTGGAAATCTGATTCCTTAATGGGAGACAGATCCTGTGTCTCTATCTGAGGATGGAGACTGGCTCTGCTGCTGTCTGGCTGCATTACAAGCATCCTGTTAAACACAGATACAAACTCTGGCTCTGGAAACTCCTGTGCTGCTGTTCCTTTTGTAAACTGTGAGAGTGTATGTAAGAGATTGTATGAGCTGTGGTGCTGGGATTTCTCCAAAAGCATCCCCTCCTGGCAGCTGGTGAAGACTGACTTGACCTTTTCACCTCAGAAATAAATTAAGAGCTTAAGAGATACCTAATTCTTCATCATGCAACCGTTAACATTTTATTTTCTATTATTTAAACAAAAGTACAAATGTGAAAATGAATATAACTACGCCATATGCTGTATGGATGACTTGAAGCAATGCGTTCCACGCAGTTTTCTTGTACTTCTCTCCTTTGCTTTAGTGAAACTGTGATCAACTGTTCTGCAGGCGACGCGTTGGCCTACGAGCAGCCTGCAGCATGCACCATGATGATGTTGCCTTTTTGTATTTAGTGTCTGATTTCTTCAACTTGTTGAGATGAATCCCTGTCTTAATTAAAAAAAAAAAATCATCAAGGGTAATCTTCAGGTATAGCAGTCTGCAGCTATTGTACATGAGCACTACGCTGAAATTTGCTTTTGCCCTGAAATTTGCAGTTCCCAATTTGATAAATCTTTACACTTTGCTATATGAGGTTGATATTTTCAGTGGGTTTAAAGTCATGTTGTACACTGTAAAGACGATCCTTACCCGGTTACTCCTCTGTTCAATCAGCTGGCACAGTGGGTCACAAAATACACAATGCACAATGCTTCCAACTGTCTAGCTTAGACGGCTACTAACTCCTTTTGACCATATTCTCAATATTTTGATAGCCTTATTGAAACACCAAGATTCTCTGCTTCCTTTTCACCAGAGGGAAGGAAAGGTAGGGTGGAGCATCATGCTGGGAGGAAGTGGCAGCAGCAGTGAAGCAGAGCTGAGCACAACCTCCCGTGAGACCTCTGCTGGCCATTGACTGAAGTGCTCTTTTTGCAGCACAGGAACATTAAAGCTTGATTTTAACGTAATTACCTTTATTAGGTGACAATCTTTTAACGAGTATATGGGCTTCAATACGGCTTTGGGTTTATAGAACTTGTTTAGAGCAAGTGGTTGTTCGTGTCACTAAAATCTTCAAAATTGCTTTAAGAGCATCACGTGTTGTAGGTAAACTATTCCTGAAAATATCTGCACATCAAATCTGCATTAATATTGACATGGTGTAGTGACTTACTAACTGAATTTTAAATATAATAAGCTTGAACTAACACTTTCCTTTCAGTGTGGAAAAATCTGCTTTTGTGGGAGCACATAATTAGCTTTAGGAATCTATTAATAATGAATTTACTTTTTAAATTACTGCTTTTTGGTTTTGTGGTTTTATTTAAGCATGCTAAGCTAAGCCTCTGTATTTTTTGTTTTTTAGATTTGACACAGTTGAAGGCATGTAAGTGGTCATTTAAATTTTTCCAAAAAAGTTTAGACAAAAATTCTTTAAACACAAAAGGGATTTTACTGTTTAATGGTTCAAATTCAAAACAGTTTTCTGTTTTCCAACTCTTGGCACTGTTTATTTTTTATTTTTTTCTTCCCTAGCTGTTTTTGTTGTTCTAAAGCTGTGCTAATATAAACTTTAAGAAGTAATAAATATTTTCAGTGACAAATATCTCTGTAAAGTCCTTTCTCTTTAGAAACTTCCTGGCTAAGCCTCAAAACAAATATGGTCAAATTTTAATAATGAGTAGAGAGCTGTTTCAGCTCATAAATTCTGAAATCTTCCAATTTCCATCTAAAGATCCATCTTATTAATACAGATGCTAATAAAGAACGAGTGGAATTTTCATGCTTACCTGTAAATTTACCCATCTCCACTGGATTGAGAAGTCAGTCACCTTAATCTTCTCTGACCATGGTTTTATTTTATTAGTGGCTTGCAGAGGTTCCACTTTTAACAGAGGGCTGTGTTATCATACATTTAACTGATCTAACAGAACATTTTACATCCTTGCTGTGTGTATTAGCTCTTATTTGTTCAACATATTTGCATTACTTTAACCTGAAGTAGAAGATAAACCTGTGGCAGGTGCTTAAGCCCTAACAAAAAACAAGTTGTTAAAAAACAAGCTCTGTTGAAAAGATCTCAACTATAAATGTTTGCTTGTTAGTTCAGCAGAGTTTCCACGCAGACTACTTTTTGCCACTCTATCAAACACAGCTTGCATGACATCCTTTTTAGGCTGCCAGGCTGTCAGCAGAAGGACAGACCTGCTCCCAAGTCTGACCCAGGTTAATCTAAGAGCAGACATGTTTGAGAACTGGATAATCCTGAAAAATAACAACAGTTGAATAGTTTGATTCTGAAGCAGATTACTGTACAGAAATACTGCTACTTGCTTTCTCTTTCACGTCTTCTTAAGTGAAACCTTTTTTGTGTATTTTTATGTGTGACCCATGCTTAAACAAAATTTCTCCTTGACAAAAGTTGCTATCAGTTGGCTGTTTATATGGCTAAAGTAAGCATTAGACTAAGGATCACTTTCAGATCTGCGTGTTTGTTCTAAATTTTGTAAATAAAAGTTCAGGTTTAAATTACTTTTATAATGGAAGAGCCATTTTCTTCCTCCTTACCACCCTCAGTTATCACCTTCAAAGCATATTTAAAACTGCCAGTATGTAAAAAACCATTCATGTGACCTTGACATGACATACTTCAATTTCACTTTGTGGCTAGCTGTTGAATATAAGTAATAATGATAAACTGAGCCATTAACAGTCCAAACAAGTCTTGACAATTTGGCATATATACTCATTCCTTTAAGAATGACAAATTAAATCAAAATAGATGTTGCTGATTTTATTTCAGTCATCATTGGAAGTTCCTCAATTAGATGTCCTCTTAGAATGTTTTTTTTTTTTATTTTTTTTTAAGAATATTTTGGGGTTCTTTTGTTTATTTCTAAGCACTGAAACCAAAAGCATTTTTGGTAGAGTGCAGGTTTGCCACCACTAATTTATAATTTACCAGTCTGAGCAATTTTGCATCATTACAGCAGATACCCCCTGCTTGTTGATTGTAACAGTTCCCTATATATTCAACAGTTCTCCAGTTTTTTACCACTAAAATGGTTAAAACTGATGTTTTCTAAAGCCATTGTTACTCAGATCTGGAATGAGGCCAGTAGCTGTTCTTTGATGAAGTGCAGGAAAGTCTGTTGATAGCACTGTGTACGAGTTATCGCTGGATCGTAAATTACCCTGTTTTATTGGGTATTTAATGTCACACTTGCCATTTAAAACTTGTATCACTTCAATGCGAGGTACACCTTTACATACATCTTAAAAAATTCAGTAGAATTCAGAAAAGTAGTAACCATGTAATATGCAAGGAAAAAAAAACTGCATTATTTTTATTCTTTAATAGCATTTTTCTAGTCAAGTCATCCAGCTAACACCTTCATGAGTAACTGATGCTCAGTTGCCCAAAACTTTTTTTTTTTTGCTAAGTTAACTCCTTAGAAGTATAAACCAGCTCCTGCAACACAGTTGTAATGCTAACTTTACACTTACAATCACTTTGAACAGTGAAAATTGAGAGAGAATTTGAGACTTTTTGTCTGCAACACCATTAAAATTTTTATTAATCTGTTCTACGTAAAGTTTCTGTCCATTAATTTTTGCATATATTTGAACTGGAAAGAACAAGATGCCTGAAGATCACTTGGAAGATGCTAATATTTTTTATTACTTTGATTTCTTCCCTACGCATGACCAGGTTTTACCTAAGATTTAAGAAAAAAAAGAGCTTCCTTAATTTTAATGCAACATATGTCAGCTGGGGGAGAGACACTGTATGTAATGTATTTTGTAGAAAGCTTAATAGTTAATAAAATAATACAAAATAATTTAAGCTAGCTGTGCATACAGCTGTGCTGTTAATTTTAGTGCTTCAGCATCTTTATCTTGTTTTTCTTGCAGATGCCCTAACAGAACAGGGAAAAGAAGTGATGAGCTAACTTCTTCTGTATTTATGACAGGAGCCCGTTGGCACAGATGGAGGAGGAAAGGAGAGAGCATGTAGCCAAAATGAAAAAGATGGAGATGGAAATGGAACAGGTGTTTGAGATGAAAGTCAAAGAAAAAGTACAGAAACTGAAGGACTCTGAAGCTGAGGTAATGAAATGTCTTAAACATCCTTGAAGCTGAACAAATACAGAGATGGCTCTTTTCTCCAAGGTCTTCCAGCATTTCATGGTTAAAGAAAACTTGGTTATTCTTTATTGCCATCTTGTTGTCTTGGCTGAAATGGTGTAAGCACAAACTTAAAATGTCATTTTAACATTCATGTACGTGTTCTTTTTATTTTCACTGTCACAGTACACTGAAGTACTTCATAATTTTCTTATCCACATTTTTCCTCCTCCTGTGGAATATTTTGTACCTGTTTTCTTCAGTGTACTTAACGTTCTTGAGACTTTCATGGTTTTACACGAGCTGATTTAGTAACAACAGTTGGCCTCATATGCTGCAGAAGCATTTCAGGAATTCCTGGTACAGTGTCTGAGAGCATCCAGATGAGAGTAATGAGGTGAAAAGACAAGTGTGTGTTGTTGGCAGTATTTTTGTGTCATTTGAACGTATGTGAATTTTACACGTATTTAACACTTCAATTTCTGTCTCATCCAGTTGAACTCCTGACAGCGCAGTAATTTGTATGGGTTACAGGCACCTCTCAAAGTGCTCATTCTAAGAGATTTGCATAAAATTAGGTAGAAAAGAAATGTTAAGTTTTGAAGAGGCAGCTTCTCTCAAGGAGTTCAGTAGAGGAGTTCAGAACTGTCAAAGTTCCTGAAGACAATTTGGCTTCAGATCTGAGGGAAAGAGGAAGCTTGGCAGAGTAGTTGAAATGTTTGCCAGGCTGCATATTGTAAAGAGCCAAGATTTACTGCATCAGAGAGAGGGAGGGGAAAAACAAGGCAGAAAACCCAGAACAAAACCATCAACCTAGGGTCCTTTTTGTTGAAGTACTGATGGACTTACATTTCCTTGATTTTTTTTTTTTTAATGTTTTTTTTTGGTCTTAAATATTATTGAACTCATTCATACTTCTGGCTTCTACAATGTACTGTGGCAATAAGCCTTTAGTGAAATTGTGATGTTAAAAACAAGGAGAACAAAGCTCTTTATTTTTGTTTTTCATTTACAATTTCCTGACTTTTTCACCGGTCGTGTCCCTCTGTATCAGTTTTTAATTGTTCGTGTAATTCATTCTTTTTTACCTCTCAATGTCATAAATTTTCATTGTATTTCTATATGCTCAAAAGTAGACAGTAGATAGTTCTGAGTTTGAAGGGTTTGTGTAAGACAAAGACTCAGAAGATAGAAGGAGAAAAGAGGTGTTTCTACTTATCTCATTTGGAAACATTTGTTAGACTACTTGAATGGGTTTTTGCTTTTCCTCACAGTGCTTCCATTCTAGCATCCAGGGCATTTGATTGCATTTCCTACCAACAGAAGTGTCCAGGAGAGACTTGTTATGCTGTACTGACAGTGCAGATAACTCGCCTTCATAACACTACTAATTCATTTCATTAGGAATATTAGTAATAATTCATATTAATTAGGGAATAAACCAATAAATTAATCATGTTTTTCCAAACTGATCCTTACTGTAGCTAACGCTGTAGGATGAAAACAGTGAGATTTTTTCTTCTGTGAAAGTCTAAGATACAATTATTTCATGCATTACTGATATTCAACTGTTTTGTAATTTAACATGTACATTAGATATCAGATATTCTTGATTACTCTTGTTTGCAGCATCTAACTGCCCACAACTCCTGTTTGTAACTCAGGAAGCATCTGCAGTGTTTTCTGTGAGCTCTAAGATATGATGGCTTTTGGTGTTTATTTGATTTTAATCTGTTACTGGTACTTCTAACCTCAATGCTTTTGGTCGAAGAATTACTTTCTCTAAAGATAAACTGCAGCACCATCACTTTAGTTGCTGATGTTTGGTGCTGTAAATGCATAGTTGTTGTGTTCTGTGTCCTTACTGAATCCATTCATGACTTTTTCTATAGCTGCAGCGACGCCACGAGCAAATGAAAAAGAATTTGGAGGCTCAACACAAAGAATTAGAGGAAAAGCGTCGCCAGTTTGAGGATGAGAAAGCAAACTGGGAAGCTCAGCAACGTATTTTGGAACAACAGAATTCCTCCAGGTAAATTGCTTCGTGCTCTTCAGTTCACAGCATATGTCTTGTAGCTTTCTGTTCAAAAGAAACTTCCATACTAGTAAAGGTCAGCGGTGTTTGACCATTGTGGAAATACCACTTAAAATCCAAGAGAAATCTTAAACTGCACTTAATTACAGAGTATTGGACGCAGTGGGAACATTGTTAGCTTCTAAAGCATGTTTTTAATGTGGAAAAAACACCGTCTTCACAATTAACTAGATCTATCTTAAAAAAACCTACTTGTATTTGAAAGTTAGGTTATATTGGACTTTGGAAGGATAGAGAGCTGAGGCTGCAAGAATTAAATATTTAAATCTTGTAGTCCATAGCTGGGGGAATACTGTGATGGATTCTTAAGTTTACTTTACTGTATTTGCTGTAGTTTTATATAAACTTTCACACCGTGCATCGCAACCTGCAAGATGCAGCAGAATGTATGATCTGTATATAAAAAAGACACACAACCTGTATTCAATATTTAACTTTTTTTTTTTTTTTTTAATATTGTTGTAGAACCTTGGAAAAGAATAAGAAGAAAGGGAAGATATTTTAAATGCATCACTTTGACCACCAGTTATGTATTAGTTGCCAATATGCCAGCCTGGACATCAGTGTTTGTTGGATCCGTTTGACTAATTTTGCACCAGTTGTATCCATAGTAATGGATTTAACAGCATGACAAATTTTTGTTCATTTTGATGGAGAATGAGATGCCTTGAATTGTCTAGGGTCTTGTGTACTTGGAAAAGTAACAGCTCTAAGTACCTTTTTTCTTCTTCTTTTTTCTTTTTTCTTTTTTCTTCTTTTTTTTTTTTTAAACTGACGTCATTTTAATGCAAAAGGAAACATTTTACTGTTGTACAATCATGTTCTGGTGGTTTGACGGTTTACAGGAGACTGAAATGCAAGGACTCCAGACGGTTTTTAGCGAGGATAAATTGCCATAATAATGATGCAAATGATGCTTCCCTATCGTTGTAATACAAGAATTCCATTCAGTGCAGCATATACAATAATGTAATTTAGTCTAACACAGTTGACCCTATTTTTGACACTTCCATTGTTTAAAAGTACACATGGAAAAACAGAAGTTGTAGGCTTACAGTGCACCTAAGCTTTTTATAACAACCCTTTTATGTTTTGGATTCTTTAAATATATGCTATTCTCATTTAGTAACTTCTTTAGCCAGAAGGATCTCATTACTGCTTCATTTTTGTAATAACATTTAATTTAGATATTTTTCCATATATTGGCCCTCCTAAATAGAGTATAGCTTCTTTCATATGGTAGGAACCAGTGAGTAAATCTTTCCTTTAACTCCCTTTTTACATTTTATGGTAAGTAGCAGGAAAACGCATTTATAGGTCATTTCTAGGCAAAATTGTGGAGTTAACTACCAACCTGTTTCTACCTGTGTGCAGTCTTTCTTTATTTTACTAGAAATGGGAATATGGCCTCAAGAAGAAGAAATCACCGATTCGCATTTAGCTGTATTCATATACTGCATTTCTGTATTTTTGTTTGTATTGTAAAAAGTCACATAATAAACAATGTTGTGATGTTACACGGTGCTGTGTCAGCAGTTTTAAAGGCCTCGTGTAGCCACGTACTTAACCTGGGAAGTGCTTTGACTTTTCTTCCATCCAGAGATGATTGCCGTCTGTCTTTGATTTGTCTGAGGAATCACTTTAAGGCACAGAAGATGCTCGTAAGCTGTCTGTGCATCTCATTTTAAGTCAGCAGCACGGTGCCAGCTGTGTTGTGCTGGTGAAAGGAGAATCCTCTCGCCCAGGAGAGGGCAGCAGCTGTCTGTGCACTCCTGCTGTGTCCGACCTGCCTAGGATCCAGGGGTTCTCAGCTCTGCAGCATCTCTGCTATGCCTCCCAGCAGCTTTTATGTGCATTTGGCAAGGCTGCTGTACCACATGTGCAGCCTCTTCAGGGACTTCTGTTAGGTTCATTGGCAAGCATTTGTTGGTTTTTTTTTTCTTTTTTTTTCCTGTTTTTTTAAGGGAATTGAGTCCATTTTAGTAAAAGCGGTAGCTGGGAGCTTGGTGTCTAAAGAACAGCTCACTTCTTAAACTGCTGGGCACTTCTGTCTTTGATTTGCCTGCAAAACACTGAAGAAAAGCTCATTTTTGCAGATGCCTCTTGGATGACTCCTGCTACCATACTTTCTTACACGAGTTACTCTTATCAGAAATGTCATTGATTCACTTTGCTTCCCACTGAAGAGCTTTTCAGTGGTCTGTGTAAAAGACTCCTTGTAACTTACTTTAAATACATTGCCCCTCTCTTTTCAGAGAAAAGACTGAGATTATCACTGAACAGATGTAGTTTTTGCTTTCGAATAGACAGAATTGCAAAATTCCCTCATCTTCTACTACATCACAGAAAATGCTCCTGCGCCTGCACCGTTGGGCTCCAGTGGGATCCAAGAAATTGGGTAATGCAGAGAACAGGCAAAAGCTACGGCCTGGAAAAGAAGTTGCTGTTCTGAATGGCTTTCAGAACTGGTCAAAACTCTGGGCATACTTTCCATGCAAATGGTTCTGCTTTAGCATTCTCAGTTGCTCTGAAACAGAGGTTTATAATTTACCAGCAAACCATTTTAAGCACACTTGTTCTCTTTGTCCCCACCTTACTCCCTTCCCATATGCATTTGGGATAACCAGAAATGAGGTTATGCTCTGGTTAGGCTCGCTGTATGAGGGCGCATAAATATTCTGTAGCATTTTGATCACAGCTGGTCAACCAGGTGTCACTGGCTCATGCTGTATGTCTCTTGCATCCCTTACCAGGTGCTATTAAATGCCACCCACACAGGTGAGGCGCAGCATGAGCTATTTAGGAGCAGTTCTGTTGGTTAGTTCAGTTCTGCTGGCTGTTTTGTCCACACTAATTGTTTTAGAGTCATGTAGTCTTCAGGCAGTCATAAGGCTAGCAGTGGTACTACTTCTGTTTTAAGAAGATCTCAATTCGGTTTGGAACATGTAAAGCAGGGTGGGAGGATGGGAAAGTTACGGTCAGTCCTGTTGTGCATGGCACTGCAAGCAGGCTGCCATGTCAGCTGCTGCATTAGCCCACGCCTTTATGTCTATACATTTACTTTGTATAGAGAGGGATAGGAAGAAGCCTGTGTGTATATATGCACATAGCATTACAAAAAATAAAATAAATTAATAAAAAAGACCACAAACGTAGGGCTTTTTTTTTTCCTGCTGTGGTATGAGTCTCATTGGGTTGCTTATCTTGCCTACTCGTGCTTCTGCTTCAGCATCCTGAGGATCTGGTTGCTGACGTTCCTGCTTCCAGCGAGAAGCACAGCTGCTGCGTTCAGATGTAGCAGTGTTACAGGTTTCAGTTTCACAGCAGTTCTCCATTCGGTGGTCACTGACCAGTTGGTGCCCTTTGTAGTCACTCAGAGGCTGTGTGTTGTGCCTCTGGAGTTCAGGTTATGACCTTACATCACCTGAGCAGTGACACGTGCTCATGCTGCTTAGGCAACGCTAACACCACCCCTCTATTTGGCATCCTAGGCAGTGAGGCAATGTTAATATCCAGAATAAGCATGAAGAAGCCCTTAGCTGTTTGACAAGAAGGCAGGCAGTTACCTGCCCAAGCTAAGGGCAGCCTTTCCCTCAAGGGCCGGCTTTTGCATGCGAATCTCAAGTTTCCTGCCAGAGTATCCTTCATGCATCCAAGCTTCTCTTGATACAGCTTACATTTCCCCACTGCCAGCATCTCAATTTTCTTAACCTGTTGCTGTTTAAGGCTCGCTCAAGGCAATTATTCTCTCCCCCACAATGCTTCCTCCCGTACTTTGTCCTGCCAAGTGGCTGCTGGGTTTGGTGGCCAACCATCACGAAGACCTGCTGTGCTGCCAATCCCGAAAGGAGCTGCTCGTGCACCTTGAGGAGTAAGTGCTTGTGAAATGCTGTATTGTACTGTGGTTTTTCCCAGCCATCCTTCCTGTGACCACATGGCTGTTTCTCCAAGGCAATATGCAGCCGGTGCTCTTGGCAGGTTGTGTGGCTTCCAGCTAGGCCCAAATGTTCCTCTTCTGAAATGTGAACTATATTCTAATAGAAATGGTAGAAATATTCTTCAGAGGATGGCAATGGGATTCCTCACCCACTGGCTGTAACAGCCTTGTGATTCTGGAGCGACATCTGTTCCCATCATGTCTTGTTTCAAGCAGTACAGTAAGAAATTGCTGGCAGGCATTGGCAAATAGAATAGAAATCTTATCCCTTCTCGTGGCAGGGAGTGCAACTCGAGCTCTCTTATCTCTGCGTAATGTATCACCTCCGTGCTGTCATGCAGAGAGTTCTGAGGCAGCCACAGCGTGTTTTGTGCTGCCAGGGCCATTTCCTAAAGCAGGTGATCATCTTTCTGTATGCACTAAGATAGCCAGGCTGTGTAAATCAAGATAAAAGTTGTGGTTCTGCGTTATTAAGAACATGTTATTCCCTTGGCTTCTCCAGCTCCCTCCTCGGTCAGCTAGCAGTAGCCTCCATGGAAGCCAATGGGATGGAAAGAGCAGCTGTGTGGCAACGTAAGGGGAGGGTTGTAGGGTTTTTCAAGATTACTGATGGGTAGAAGAAATCTGTTTTCCGCTGCCAAAAGCTTCCATGTAGGTATTAAAATATTCAGTTCCTTTTGGAAGCTGCTGCATCGCTTCTCCCCAGGCTGCCTCTTCTCTGTGCTTCTGGTGAGTACCTGCGAGCACTTTGTGTGGGAGGGGTGGCCCAGAATAATCTCTTGCCCAGTGCCCTGGCTTCAGCTTTTACAGAGCCCAGCCTACGCTTGTAGCAGCTGTGCTCTGCTTAGTGGGCTGTGTCCTTGTCTTGCAAAGGCAGCACTGTCTGGGGCTGGCTGTGCATTTCCAGCTGAGAACTGCCCCGCTCCAGGTGCAGCTTGCTCCCTGCTCTGTTTTAACCCAGCGAGTGCAGCAGGCCCTGCTCCCGCCTCGTGCTGTCCCTGCTTTCCTGCGCCACGCTGATAAAGTTGTGAGCTCTCTGTTGATCTGAACTTCGCTTGTGCTGGAGGAGATGCTGTTAAAACGTGGGAACAATTCAGTGTAGCCATCCTCATTGCAGCCCCCCTGTCCCCTCCCCAGCATCCCTCTCCCTTCCACACAGCTGGTGTGGGGTGGATGGTTCCCAGCAGCATTGCTCCATGGGGAACAGCACTCCCACCTGGCTGCACCTGCAGTGGCACCTTCTACCTTGGGCCGGGCCACCTGCCAGCAAAACATGGGCCCTGTTTGTTTGTTTGTTTGTTTGAAATCCTGCCCAATGCGCGTACTTGTGTACGCCCTAATATCATGGCCTAATTCTTTGAACTGCAAATCAGGGCAGCAGTTCACCACCTGCTCCTGCTGTATTTAAGTGCTTTTTACAGCTCTTCAAAAACAACACCAATAGTAATAAATACTTCTGTATCAGATACGCTCTTGGGCCCCCAGGCCTGGCCCAGCCTGGCTCCCCATCATCCCAAGACCCTCACCCTGTCCCAGGAGCAGCAGAGCAGAGGTGGCCCTGAGCAGCCATAGGGGCTCTCAGGGGGCTTTGCTGGTGACGCTGCAGCTCTGATCGCAGGGAGAAAACCGCAGGGAGGAAGGGAGGATCCCACGGCTGGTGTTTGCCAGCTGGAGTGGAGGAGAAGCCGTGGTGAGAGCTGGGTTACAGCACAGAACGTCAACGTGAGCGCGTGGGATTTGTGGTGCTTCCCTCCTGCACCCGCCAGGCTGCTCCAGCTGCACAGCTGCTCGAACCCAGAAACCACCACAAACCATTCAAGCCCATCCTCCTTTTAAACAGCAGGTGGCAACACCCCCCAGTGTATGAGATTCTACCCGTGTTCGCCGAGGGCTTCTCCGCTCCTGCAGCTGAGGAAACACCAGACTTTGCCTTTGCATTTCGTAGGATCAGTTTGCCTTTGCTCCGAAGCAAACTTGGAAACGCAGTGCGCAAAGTATTTTGAATTAGAGCCATAGTGCCTGGCTGGAGAAGGTAGGGTGTTTTTTGCTGATGCATGCGTTTGTATTTTAGCAGCTTCTCAGACTTTTGGGAATTTGGGAAATTGCAGATGGTTTCCCACAGCTGGCACATCCTGCAGGGAAGCTGGGGAGCACTTCTTTCTCTCCTCTGGGACAGCAGGAGCTAACAAAACAAGTGAGCATGCGGTGGGGAATGAAGCATCCAGATAAGTGAGTTGGATCGTGAGGTTTTGTATGATGAAAGATCCTCTCCGTAGCTGTGCAGACAGCAAATGCTGGACCATGAATTAATTCCTGCGAGGAACGCTCACTGAAATGTTTCTGTCCATGAAGACAAATGCTCAGCAGTAGATGCTGACCATCTCCATCTCAAAGCCCAACAGATGACACTGGATAGCAGTGAGGAGGCCGGTTTACTGAGTCACAACGTGATTTAAGCATCACGGCTCAGCACGGATGCTGGCAGCAAGAACGTCTCTCCTTTCTGTTCCACCATAAGCACTTGCAGTGACCATCGCTCTGGGGTGGGATTCACCTTACTCTTCTATTGGTTTTCTGTTTGCTTCAGCCTTCCTGTTGTTTCCCACAAATACCCAGCCAAGGTGTCTTCTGGCCTTTATCTGAGGACGATCCCCATGTGGAGCTGTGAAAATACAGCTGCACGGAGAACACAAGTAAATGCTCCTGTTTATGTAGAAATTGAATATGCTGTGACAACAAAAGGCAGTGCAACACATGCTGCTTCCTATTGGCGACTTCAGTTTCTCCCCCAAGCCCCAGTGTAGTGTGAGCAGCACAAAGTGTCACAGAGGGATCATCTGAAGGTGTTGCTGCATTTTATAAAAGCAGAAGAGAGGGAACAAATGAGAAGGGCTGGATGCCTGGCAGCACCAGGGGCCCTGAGCCAGCTTGGTGCAGGAAGAGGATGGCAGCAGGAGCTGAGGTATGATCTGCTTGGGCTGCGAGGGGGCGTGCAGACGTTCAGCCCATCAGCATCCGCCGGCCCCATCATGGCATATTTACATAAAAGCATAAGGGGGGATTTTGTGCCTAATTCCAGCAGGATGCCGCCAGATGTTACAGCTCCACTGACCTAATTCGGGGGCTGGGGGCTGGAGCAGGCCATCCAGCCCTGCTGCTTTCCCTTGTTGGCTGTCCCTGCAGCTCAACAGGGCTGTCTGGATGGGACTGATCCTGCAATCCTAACCACGCTCCTAAGGACTGTTTCCTTTTTCTCTGGAGTGCCACAAGGAAGGGCGGAGGTGTTGGGATGGGAGGGCTTGGTTTGTGGTGCTGGGAGCTGCTGGAGGCCTTGTTCCTCATTGGGTTTTGGCCAGCTCTGTGTCTGGCTGTGTCCTTGAGAGCCTGACTCTAGGTGTGGCTGCGTGGGCACCAGCCTTCAGATTGTGTTCACCTGCAGAAAAACCGATATTGCATTTTGTCCTCAACCCACGCTCGCTGCCCTTCCCCTCCTTATCAGTGTTTACAAGGCTGACTCTGAGCTCTCACCCTAGAGAACAACCATGCAGAGCAGTGCCATGGCTGGCTCGTCCGGTGTGTCAGCACTGTGCAGACGCTCCGGATGGGACATCCTGGCTGCAAGATCAACATCATTCCTGACCCAGGGCCCATGCTGGAGCACTGCACCTGCCCAAGGCAGCGTATCGGTTTGGGACCACTGGGATGTGCCTACAGGTGGGGGGATTTTGCGGCTCTGTTGCATCTTCCTTTCTTCACGAATCCCGTTACCTATGGAGATAGTGGGGTTTTTGCTGGGTGTTGCACGTTAACCAAAGCCACCATCTTTTGAGTTGGAGGTGATGCCTCACACATTGTCTCCTGTGCTGCTACTATTGGGATAATACAGATGAAGATTGCTCCCTCAGGCCCAGCACTAAGCGACTAGTTGCAGAAAGTGCTGGTAAGATGAGTTATTAGTGCTGAATTAACCTTCCAGAGAGCCTGGCCCCCGTTTGAGCCGCAAAATGTAGCAGGGCTGGAGCCAAGGATGCAGCAGGATGTACTCTGTGTTCTTGGCAGCTCTTGTTCATGAGTGACTTGACTTGGTGAGGCCACTGACCTCACCTGTATGTGGGGGTCCCTGCCTTTGACCTTTTGCAGGCCTGCTTTTCACAGCTGACTCCCACATGGGAGGCACAAAACCCACCATCTGCAGGGTGGCTCAGGAGAAGGAGACTCATAAAAATGTCTCTTTTGGTGCCTGTTTCTCTGGCTGATGCCTCACCGCACAGGGAAAAAGCTCTCTTTTCCCAGCCAGGGTGGCCAAGGTGCCAAAAATAGGGAGACAACACCCCCATTCACCTCACTGCATTTTGCACCCTGCCCCCAGAGAAATGCCCAAGTCCAGATTGGGGCATTTTTCCATGTTTCATCAGACTGTCACAGGATGGGGAGTGGTGAGTAAGGGTGAGGAGACCCCTAGCAATGATGCCGTGTGTACACCCGGATCTTGAGCTGCAGCAGGTTTTGGGTAGAAGCATTACAAACTTTCCCAAAGCCAAAAACTGCCTGGGCTGCTGCTGAAATCCAGCAAGATATGGGTGTCTTGGAAAGCTCTGCATGGCTCCAGAGGGGGTTCCCAGTTTGGGTGTTAGTGATCCTAACTCAAACTGGACAAGAGGAGAAACTCTTGCTCAGAGGATGTGGGTTAGCATGTAGATTTTGACACAGAGTGCTTCAGTGGTGCTGACCTGCAATGTCTTAACTTGCAAGGGTGGGAGAAGCCAAATAACCTCACGAGTGCTCATCCAAAGATCATCAGCTGTCTGTCCTCAGGGAGCAGCTGCTGTGGGAAGCTCCGTCCCTGCGAGCCGGGCAGGCAGAGAATCACAGGAACTGTGAATTAGGAAGCAGCACCCTTCCTGCTTAATTATAGCAGCCGCCAGTGGTGTTTATGGGAACTTCTTTGTCCCATCCGTTCCTGATGATTGCCCTCAGTCAACATGACCAGCATGCCGTGAGGTACTTCAGTCCTCCAGCTCCCCATGCTCATCCCATGGGGCTTAGCTTGGCCAACAAGGGCTGTCATTGAAACAGACCTAAAGGAGAGCTCAGATTCTCCAGCCAGCCACAAATAACCCCAAACTGTCAGCCCCACCTGCCCACGAGAAGCAGCAGGCCAATGCATGGGCTGGCTCTCAGTCTCCAGCAGCAGGGATGCTCCCCAGAGATTTCCTCTGGGCAACCATGGAGAAGAGATCACCGTTTTCTAATGCCTGGGGCCCTGCTGGGACGCTGTCACGCTTCTCCAGTTCGTGCATCTTCGTTACCATTTAATGGCCTGTTTAATTAGCCCACTTGCTCAGTTGCAGTAGATGGCTGGCTGGCATTCCCAAGCTTTGTGCACCATTTCTCTTGTACAGAGCAAAGCGAGGGCTCCGCATGTTCTGGAAATGGCTGCTCCGGGCTGAGCAAGAAGAGCTCAATCTCATTCCCAGACATGGAGCTCCCAGCACTGTTCTGGGTGTAAGCTGCGAGCGCTTGCTGACCCCCTTCAGCAGGGATACGATCCCCAGCAGCTGCTGGTTGTGGGCTGTGCTTATTTAGGGACCTGGAGGGGGTCTGGTTGTGGCTGATGCTGTTACGCCCAGCGTGCTGTTACACTGATGACCTCAGAAGAGAGATTTCCAGCACCTTAGAGCAGGGATGGCAGATAATTCCTTTCAAATGTGGGCAAGGAGGGAAAAATGAAGGCCTTAGTCCAAAAACATTCCTTTTCCTCTTCATTCCATATAGCCCCAAAAGCAAAGTTTTACATGAAGGAGCTGTGTGGTGAGATGCTTTATGGCTCTCCAGGAAATCCTTGCAGCCAGCTGTAAAGAATAAGGTTTCTGGTGGGAGAGGGACTTAAAATAATTGTTCAGAAAACAGCCTTGGGAATGGTTGCTTAATGCACCAAACCGTGCAGAGGAATGTAGACTGAATGAGGAGCTGCTTGAACTGGGTTTGGCAGTGCTCCTGACCCAGGGTGTGTGTGGAACTGGGTACTTGTATGCATGCTGCTGTGCAACTCAACTCAGGAAGGCATGAGATTATCTGTCAGGGGCTGGAGCTATGGGACTTTAAGGTGCCTCCCAGCTGACATCATTCCACGATTCTATCTATGTGGATGTGACACTGAAGGATGTGGTTAGTGATGAGCCTTGGTTGATGGTTGTACTTCCTGATCTTGAAGGTCTTCTCCAAACTCGATGACTCCAGGTGACTGTGTGACTCCTGCTGACCCACAGCACTGCTGGCTTTCCATCTCTTGGAGGTTTATTTAGTTTCTCCACACATGCACTACTATAAGAAGAGCTTCCAGTACAGCAATTTGAATGTCAAAGGGTAGGTGATTCTCAGGGCATGGAATCAGAGCTGCTGACCTGCTCCACTTCTTCTGGGCCAGTGTGAATGGCTCCTCGGAGGCTGACCCCTCCTTTCAACACTGCAGTCCTAGTTAGCCCTCCCTTTGTCCTTCTGAAAAGAAAATGAACAAAAATGATGCACACACCACACACCCAAGGGAGTGGGGCTACCTCTGGTACTCCAGCATCCTGGTGATGCTCAGGAGCAGGCAGACATTGCTAATGCAAACCCTTCCATCTCCATCACACCTCATCTGAGACTCTCCTTCCATGGTTAGAAGACAGACTTTTAATTTCCAGCTCTGCCCCCAAATCGTTGGGGCTGAATTCCTGAACTTCAGTGGGGGGTTTTGGGGTAAAATTCATCTGCACCAGCACTGTTGTCTGTGCTTCTTGTCTCTCTCCTCTGGGCAGATTGTATGAAGACTGTCATGTCTTCATACCATGAGAAATTTAAGCTGAGAAAGAGTGGTGAGGCATTGGACCAGGCTGCCCAGGGAAGTGGTTGAGTCACCGTCCCTGGAGATGTGCAGGAACTGTGCGGATGTGGCACTGAGGGATGTGATTAGTGGGCATGGTGGGGATGGGCTGATGGTTGACCTTAGTGGTCTTTTCTACCTTAATGACACTGTGATTCTCCCACTCCTGAGTTGTTTGGGATCACTGCGTGAGAAGCTACCACCCACACGAGGATGTGAGACTTCAACGCCCCACGCTGAGGTCGATGACCATCCAGCCGAGCGGCCAACGCAGCCAAACATTGCCTCATCCAGGCCAAGACCCGTGGGGCCGCTGACCGCAGCCTCTGCCTTCCCTGCCCCACCAGTGTGTGCAGGCTCTGGGTGACCCTGCATCTTCCTCACTGGGCAGTGATAACAAAGCTAGCCAAAAAATAGTCCTGTCTAGGCAAGGACCTGAATCCTTCCTCATCAGTCCTACCCTCAGCCCCTGGCGTCTTCATCCCTTTCTCACAAGTGAGCTGTGCAGACTTGTTTCTTGGAAAACACTGACGTTTTGTAATTTTTTTGCAAGCGAGTTGAGTTCTTTGCCGTGTTCTGAACTTTGCATTTGTTTAAGCAGTTTCCAGCAATGCCCTTTGGAGGAGTTGCTTGTCTGAGTCTGCTGGGAGTAGTGGAGAAGAGCTGCAGGGTGAGCATTGGCCTTTCTGCTCACCTCTCCACCTGGGCATTGGCTGACTGCAGGTGATGTGAGGTGGGCTTAGCTGAGCCTCATTTGCTCAATGAGTCAATGAACCTGATATCTCCTCTGACTCCTGGGGCAACTTAACAACAAGGCCAGCCTTTCTCAGAGGGGAGTGCCTAATCTACGCCATTTTGAGATGTGTTGATTCTGTCATCATACCCATTACCCTGACCAGCCTCAAGCTGTTGTTTCTGCCATCAGAGCCTTAACTGACTACTGATGAGCTTTTCTTGTGCTGCTTGAACAGAACTTCTTATGATGGGAGCATAGCAGTTGTTCATTGGCAGATAGAAATCCCTCTGGCTATGGAGGGAAGAAAACAATGATGCCCTCAGGGAAAGAACTGCACAGAAATTTGAGGATGCTGCAAGTGCCTTCTCATTGAAAGCCTCTTCCAAGTGCTGAAATACTGCAGAGAGAACCAAACAGCAGGTAATTGAAAGGTGGAACAGAATCACACAGAATCACAGAATGGCCAGGATTGGAAGGGACCTCGAGGATCATGAATCTCCAACCCCCTGCCACATGCAGGGCCACCAACCTCCCCATTTAACACCCGACCAGGCTGCCCAGGGCCCCATCCAGTCTGGTCTTGAACACCTCCAGGGACGGGGCATCCACGGGGCGGCCTGTTCCAGCACCTCGTCACTCTCTCTGTAAAGAACTTCCTCCTGACATCCAACCTAAATCTTCCCTCTTTCAACCTAGAACCATTTCGCCTTGTCCTTGAACACATGACAGCTGTTCTAGGGTTTTTGTGCCTTTGTTGAAACTGAGTAGGGGCTATTGGAGCAGTGTGTGTCTCTTGCTACAGTGAAGCCACACGCAGTGCTCGCCCAATGTTCCCTGGGGGTTTGGTCACGTACACTGCCCATGCTGGGTGCCTTGGGGGCAGTGTGTGAACCAGAGGCACTGCTTTCCTATGAGCAGAGGTGTGACTTGCAGCTCACTGGCATCTTTACCCATGGGATGGAAATTGCTGCTAGCATGGGAGTGATCACTACTTGTAGATGTGTAAATGATTGCTAATGCTGACTACCAGTACTACTTCCCCATTCATGAAGGCCTGGCAGTAGTCAGGCAGAGGTGGGACTACTGATGTGCTCTTCTATTTCAAACCTCAAAGAGCTGCCTGCAGCTGCAGCAGGCTAGCTATCCTTCTCACTTATCCTTTGTATATCATGTATGTCATCATTTTGTTGTCCAATCTGAAGCTTTATCCATATTGCCTTCTCTTTTCCCCATCTTGAATCCCACAAGGCCATTTGCCCGTGTCTTCCTGCTTTGACTTAGCCTTCACTTTGCCTGTTAATCACTCTCACTTCCAGACTTTTTCACAAAACCACTGTGTGCTGAACCAGACACCACAGCCACGAAGCGTGGTTTGGATGCTTCTGTAAACCCTTCCATGAAAAGAGAAGGGAATCATAGAATCACAGAATGGCCTGGGTTGAAAAGGACCACAGTGATCATCTAGTTTCAACCCCCTGCTATGTGCAGGGTTGCCAACCAGCAGCCCAGGCTGCCCAGAGCCACATCCAGCCTGGTCATTGGGCTGTGCCTGCTCACATCCACCCCCAAGCAGAAGCACGTCTGCACATCCCAGCCCATGGACAGTCCTTCTGAGAGAGTGTCCTGTGTGCAATCCTATGGCAAAGCAAGCCAGTATGTGGTGTGAGAAGATAATTCAGCTGTCTCTCAGAAGGTATTACAGTCACTTGTGATGAGCAGAGTCGCTGGCACCCCTCTGTGCTATTTGCTACTTCAGCAGAGCAGTAAAGCAGGGGGATTCCTGAGGTGCTGCTTCATTGCACGTGGCCTACTGGAGAGGAAATAACCACATGATTAAAACAATAAAAAATAAACGTCATGATGCACCTGGGATCGTGGTGGCTGCTGTGGCAGCAGCAAGAGTCCATGTAGTGCTTTCAGCCCACGTTAGCCAGGACTGATGTCTGTGACTGCTGGTGCATTCCCCATCGTGGGCTGAGGCTGGGAGCGTGGAGGAGATCGCCCAGGCCATCAGCAGTGCCCCTGGGGCTGTGCTACCCTCCTCATCCATGCCTGATGGCCCTATGGTGAACAGAGACCTGATATTCTTGCAATAACCCTGTCAGCTTGGTGCTCCTGGTCAGAAGCAAGTCAGCAGGTCAGCTGTGGATGACAAACGAGCTGTTCAGGAGATAGAAGTGCTGTCTGGTGGCTGGCCAGAGCATTGTTTAGCAGTTATTTGTGGAAAGTTCAGCCCTGCAGGAGGTTTTAGAGAAATGCTGCCACTGCTTCTGAACTAGAGCCAGAGGCAGGTGGAAGGCAGAGAGAGAAAGTGGCACAGGGAAGGCCAGACCCAAAGAACCTGGATGCTGGCTCTGTCTGCAGAGTTCTTCTCTGAGCTCAGGTGATTCTGAAGAACTAGACTGGCAAACATCACATGGGGGAGCAAAGACTCTTTTAAACCTGAAGTTATGAGATGGAAGCCTCTTCTACTGCAAGCCTGCGTTCCAAGAGCCCTTATTTCAAAAACTGTGCACTACCTGCCTGAGCAATGTCAGGAGTGCATCAGCCACTTGCAAGGAAAATCAACCTGTGTCACCACCATTTCTGCTTTTATCCTCTGTATTTGCTGATCTTGTGTATCTCTGCAGCAGCAGGGCTCAGAAATGCTGCAGGACAGGAGGGGCACATTTCACAGATGGAGAAGCACGCAGCAGGCTGGTGATGAAAGGTTAGTAGTTCTTGTCTCCTGGCTCTCTGTACTGTGTTCTGCATGATGGGGCCCACTGCCGGCTGCTGTTCTAAAGCAAGAACAGCTGTTGCCTGTCACATGAGCAGGATAGTGGGTCAGTGCACCGATGCTTTTAATTATCGGAATTGCCTGAGTTTCTTTGCTGACACTGAAGTGTATTCTTCACATAGCTGTGCTCTGTTTTGAAAAGTGGTCACTGCTGCTGTTTCCGTATGTGTTTTCCCAACCAGTTTTCAATTTTCGGAGTGTTCGCTCCTCACCTGATCTTGTGATCTCATCAGTGATGAAGTAAGAGAGTGTTCAGGTTTGCTCATCTGGACAAGCAACTGGAGGTACCCTGCCAGGATCTTGCTTTTTCTAAACATTAAGCGCTCTCTGCAACCTGGGCACCCCCAAAAAAGCATCCTCTTAAGTCACTGATCTCCTTTGAAAATGAGGGCCAAGATGTGGCTGGCAGCAGGCATGGTGACCAGCACAAGCTCCCCTCCAGAGCCCCTGCAGTCTCTCTGCTTCTGCTTTCTCCTTGCTGCTCTCCATCAGCAATTGGATGCAGGAGTGGAGGTGAAAGGGACTGTATTTAACCCAAGCTCCCTCCTCTCATTACTCAGAGCAACTCTCCATGACCACGATCTGCTCTTGCTGTGCAGTGAAGGGCCTTTTTGCCTGCATGTGGTTTCCCTGCAAGGTGGGAGCTGAGCTCATGTAGGGCAGGTCACCCTTGCAAAGCCCTTGAGCTCATGGGAAAAAGCAACTCTAAGAGCAAAGTTGTATTACCTCCCCCAGCACATCCATAACTGATGGAGAGATGCTCCTCCTAAACATGACTCCTGCTCAGTGTCGTGCTTGGTGCTCAGATGGATGTTTTCCCCCTTTTCTTGGCTTCATGTGATCGAATTGTTCTTTAACGTCTTGTGCTGCAGCAAGGGTAATTGGATAAATTCTCTGACCCCTAGGGTTCTTTTTGCCCTCCTGTGTGCAGAACCCCAGAGACAGGTCTGAAACTCTAGTTGACTATCCTGGAAGCAGCCTGGGTGAATATTGCCTCTTTAAAACCACCTTAGTTGTGGGTTGCAGATTGCTCCTTGTACAGCCCAGACCTTTCTGATAATCACAAGTCTTACAGCTTCATGCTGCTGGTTACTTTTCTGTGTGTTTCACATGGAGATGCTCTGAAGGAACCTTCTCTGTTGGGAGCAGACCAACCCAGCAGATTTAAGTCTAGAGCAAGGAAGAGAAAGAAGGAAACTGTCTGTTTGAAGCTGACAGGAAGGCATGTTTTACTTAATCAGAAATGACAAATATTTCCCTGTTGGTAGGCTCCTCTGGAGCTATTTCTCCCTGCTTTGATTTTTCATTGAGCCTTTTTAATGCACTCCTCATCTGTCTGCTCTGCATGGCTCCCCTGTAGCACAAAACAAGCAGGCAAGTGGAAAAGGGGTGAGGAGGAGGACGGAGGGCTGGGAGAACAGATGTCTCCTCAGTATGGATGGCTCAGCTGGGGGGGAGCTGGCAAGGGCCTTCCCTGCAAGGCGTTTGGAGGATGGCAGCACTGCAGTGTGTCCCAGCTGACATCTGGTGCAGGGAAAGAGTGGGAGGGGGAAAGGGAAAAGGCACTCAATTTGCAGGTTTGGATGCCAACTTCTTTGCCTTTGCTGCCTTGCCAATTCCTGGTGTTGAAAGTCATGAGGCAGTCCATCCTTCACCAGAAACCATGTGGCTGGTTTGAAACCATCCTAATCTGTGTGAAAAAGCTACAAGAAAGGCCTGGCTCTTACTTTCCTCTGTCAGGGGATTAGGGCACATCTCTGAGCACTCCTTTGTTAGCAGGAGGGCTGGAAAGCCTCAGGTGACGATGGGCTTCCATCAGTGTCCAGATCCTGCACTCCTCCTCTGCATTTGTTGGATTGGGATGACCTCAGCCCAAAAGTCTGATGTGGTACAACTCCTAGGTGATGCACAAATGAACTCCACATTGGGTTGAGGAGAGAAATTTGGCCATGGTTCTACAGCTGTAGCACCTCCTCGAGATAAAGCCAGTTCCAAGCAGGTTGTGATTTTTCCAGTAAAATATCTCTTCGTTCTAAATAAAAGCCTAATAGAAAAGGAATGATGTTTTTAGGTATTGTTTTGGCCTACCTGCTTGTATTTTGTTTTGAAGTGGTAAATACAGTCCTTGGTCAAATGTTCCTGCCCTCTGCTGCTGCTGTCTCCTCATCTTACATTTCTGGCACCTGCCAACTCACCAAAACCTGCCAGCAGAATTCCAAGTGCTCTTCCTGACCTGCCAGCCACTTAAGGCATCCCAGCCATCCTAGCTGGCATTCCTTAGCCTTCATCAGGACTTACAGGAGCAGATACTCGTATTTTCTATGATGCTGGGATATTTGTAGCTAGGCAAGCTTTGAAGTGATTAGGAAGCTCTTTCTTTTTTCTCCCTGTTCACCTTTCATCACCTGCTGCGTTTTAGCAAATGTATGTTTACTTTACAGACCATCTTTGCACACTGACTTGAGCTGCAGAAAACAAAAGATCTGTTAGCCACATATTGAAAAACAAGCATATTTGGTCATTCATTAACCAGGAAGAAGTACACAAAATAGAAGATGATAGTTCATTCAGGAGACAGCTTGTGCTCACTGAGTTGAAACAAGTATCTTTATTACATTTTGTGAATCTATTTTCTAAGCGATTACTTTCATCCTTAGCCTTCATAGTTGTTAGATGCTAATAAATATTTTCTCACAGCCCAGGTACTTATCACTGGCAAATGGCTTTCCATATAATCCCAGCTGGCTCTCTGGGAATTTTATTTACTGAAGAGATGACAGTGGAGTGAAGTAAGCTTCCCTGAGCCCTTTTTTTTACACGGTTTTAGCTTGACTGGACGTCATCATTGGAGACAATAAACTTGTTCATTAATTTTAAGAATCCCAGCAGGAACACAGGCCTGTGGGATAATGAGTAATTCAGTCTGCTGTGCCCACTAAGGTACCTTTTGCTATTCGTGTCATCTCTTTGGGATGCAGGATCAGACTCAGATTCTGTTGATCTGTATGTAACTCACACCTGAATAAGATCTTGGAGTGGAAAAGCTCTTGAACATGTTGGTTGACCCAAGTCACAGGCATAACATATAAGGTTGTGTTGGATGTCAAGGAGGGTCCAAGAAAACTTTTTTTTTTTTTTTTTTTTTCCTAAGGAATGTTCTTTGGGACCTTTGTAAGCCAAGAACTCCCAATTTTAGAGAGGCTGCCATATTGGACTTGTGGCCCTGACAGGACAAGCCTTATAGAAGCTGGGATCCCCTTGGTTTCAGTGTGATCCTAGAGTCAAGGATGTCTTCACCTGCTGTGTTGGGCCAGGGCTCAGGAAACAGAGGAGAAAAATCTGTTTCTATTACTGTAGACTTTTGGCAGCAGCGTTTGCAGGGAAGATGCTTGCTCTGCACAAGGCAGGTTGTAAGGAAATCTCCAGCTCTTCCTGACAGACACCGAGGCAGTGTCACTTACAGGAGGTGCCCTTGTCACCAGCAGCTTGTGGAAAATTGGTAATACAATAGCAGAGGCTTCTCGTAGGTTGCACACGTGTCTTCTGAGAAGATTAAATGGGGGCAGCTTTTGAGAGATGAATGCAGCAGAGCAGTAGCAGCAGATCGGGTCCAGAACCAGCAGCATTTTGTTTAAATTTCAAATTACTTTATTCTGGGAAGCCACCAGTGTCTCAGCTGCTGCCTGTTGCTGGCCAAGACGGTGCTTGTGCCCAAGGGGTTTGCAAGATCGCTGTCACGTATCTTTTAATGGAGAAAAGTTAAGCAGATGAGACATTCTCTCACAATCCTGGAAGTTCATACTGAACAGCGGCCAAAGATGAATGCTTTGGTCTCTTCTTGACATTTTTGGGATGAGTCAGCTGAGGATCAGACAGGCTCCATGCCCAGCAGGGATGGCCAGAGGGATTTAACCCAGCGGCACGAGGAGGCACCTGTGTGTGAGCTCTGGCTGGAAGCCCTCATGTCCCCAGCTCTGATCTGGTTGCTGCCCTCCTTCTCACCAGCTGCAGCCACCGAGCTCCTGTCCCCACAGTTCCCCTCGAGCGGACAACACCAGCTCCATATGGCAATGGGATCTATTCTGGAGGGGAGGGTCAGATCTGCAATCATGAGCGCGTGCCTGCCATGGCAAATGGTTCAGCAGGGCCAAAATGTCAGCGCATCCTGTTTACACTGCAGCCCAGACAGTGGGAAGAAGTATTTTTAAACAAAAGCACAGATCCCGCTGTAATCTCTCTGTGTTTAGGAAACAACTGGTTTTTTGGTTATTTTTTGCCACAACGCAAAACAAACATTTGCTCAAGGCTTAGGATTCCTTTCCTTTAAGCTGTCTGCACAACAAACTCTGACTTTCTCCCTCCTCTTTAGGTTTCCTCACTTCAGTCCTGTGATAGATTCAATGAAGAAATGTTTGTCATAGGTAACAGCTTCATGTTTTTGCATCTCGCAGCGTGCCAGGAATGTGATTGCTGAGCATTTATAGTTTTGAAATGCCAGGGATGTCTGTAGGAATTGACCAACTGCCCCTTGCATTGCGAGCAGCGTCCGTGTTTTGACAACCTCTTTCTATCAGAATAGAAAAAAACACAACGTCTAAAAATGAGCCTGTCCACTAAAAATACTGTGGACAGGAATAGAGAACTCACAGTGCTGCTTTGTAGACTCACGTGTGCTTTGGGTTTTATTATAGGACCACAGCTGCCAAGCTATGCTGAAGGCTGTGGCTGAACTTCCATTATAAGCCTGCTTTTGGCTTCTCCCCAAACCCACAAAAGGCTTCACAGATGCTGCAGCACCAGCGGTCAGGCAGCCCTTCGCACGGTGTGGTCGCTCTGCTTTTCCCTGTAGCTGGATTTTGGAGCAGGGTGCCTGGGGCAGCAGCGCCCTGTGCCTGGGATGGGGCTGGAAATGGTGGCTGTCATCCCAGTGAGTGCTGGGTTCTGCCCTTTGCACATCACACCCGATGCAGAACCACGGTGGGGGGGAAACTGGGCTGACAATTAGTCTTTGTCCTATTGTTTCTGATAGCTCCTAATGCTGGCGGAGGCTAAGAGGCCAAAAGACCATTTCTGAGAATGCATTTCATTGAGAATAGAAGTCAGTGACAACACTAGCATACAACAACCCCACTGTTGCTCTGTTATGTGAAGGAGCAAAAGTGTCAGAGCGGCTGTGAAACAGGGATCCCTCTCGGGGTGCTCTATGGGTCTGGTGCTGTTCCCTGCTTTCCCTTTTTATTTTTTATTGTGGTTTTATTCAGCAAGCAAAATACATCACTTTGCCAGAGCTCAACCTATAAAAAGCAACAAGTAGGCTGAAGCCCAGCTCAGCTGGGACCGACTCTGCCACTCAGAGCTATCAAACTCCATTTGCAGCATGCACTAAGAAGAAAGGCAGCAATGCCTGAGGGGGCTAACCTGGATAATTGAACAGCATTAACTCTTATCACGAGCAATGAAAAATTAATTGCTGCTGCAGGTTGTTCTGGTGCAGAGCCCAGCAGGCAGACAGGTGCCTTAAGACTTTTCCCAGTGGTAAGACTGTGCAGAGGGGCAACTCATAAACCTGCCTTGCACCATTGCCTCTCTTGGTCAGAACGCATCTGCTCCACAGCACAGTGCAAGAGGGATTTGAAACACCTTGCAGCTGGCCATTAATGATGATAATGCTAATAAATAGTATTGTTTGCTTGCAGAATGATCATTTGTTCCAAAACAGTCCTTATTAATAGCTCAGGGGTGGTGGCGGCCATCTGGGGCCTCAGCTATGCAAACCACTAAAAGAATTTGCTCAGCCATCGCTTTGCTCTGCGTCCAGCGCTGCTGCTGCTGTTGTCCTGGGTCATAGTGGTGCTAAAACTGGTGAACGTTTCCCTGGTGAAATCTATTTCCAGTCAAAACAGCTATTTGTTGCTCTATCTATTTCACAACCCGACTATGAAAAGCACAAAGGGTAGTATTGACACTTTGATTAATGCTGCTGACTCCAGGAAAGTGAGTCATGTGATGAATTTGCCCCTCTTTATTTCTGTACGGTGTTTCAGATCTAATTGAAATCCTCCCATGTAGATAAGCAAAAGGAGAAGCCACCTCTGCACGCACCCCAAAGCCATCCAGCCCCTGGGATACCCGGTCTGCAGAATGGACCCTGTCTGAAATAAAACCTCTCTGTTGCTTATAGCAGGAGACACCAGCTGCTTCGGTCCATCGGCCCAGGGCACTCAGTGACCCACTAATTATAGCCCCTGGGCCTGCCTCTATGCCCTGCTGAGCTACGCCACCCTCCCAGTGCATGGTTGAGGATGTTTACCCAGATCTGCTCTATCAAGTGCTCCAGCCCCGTTCCAGCGCACAGCTGGCTCTGGTTACACAACACCAAGATGGCATTCTGCATTTCCAGCTCACCAAGTTCTGGGCTGCCCTCTGCCCTCCTCCTCTCTGCTCCATGTAGTGCCTGAGGAGCTGTGCTGGCCACTCTGGGGGGAGTGATGGGGAGGACAGGCAGAACCTGAGCCATTTTGCTGCCTGCCTTTCCCACACCATCAGCGAGAGGGGAGGTTGTAAGAGACACAGGCTCTCTCTGCTTCAACTCAATGCTGCCTGCAGATCATTCTTTTTCTTTAGTTCACCCGTTTTTAATAAATTGCGAGGTTTATTAAAAACCAGGGGGGGCATTCTAACGTTATAAGGATTGAAAAACATATAAAACTATTCCTGATGTCGTTGTAGGGTTTGGTTAGTTTGTTTGGTTTGGCTATCTTTATTTTCTCATTCATCTGTGGTTACCGTCTCTGCCACAGGATGAGAAAGCTGCCATTGTGCAGACAGCCCAGCTGAGGGTCTGTATTGAGGGGACTGGAGGCTGGGAGGGGTGGAGGGGTGACAGACTGGGGAATGGGGATGGAGAGGGGAAGGGAAAAGGAAGAAGATGCGGGTGGGAGGCCAGAGGCTTGGGGGCTTTGGAGCTACTTTTAAGAGGAGGCTGATGGAGGTGCCAAGCAGGCAGAAGAATGCAGAGAACTACATATAGATACACCTACAGACACAGAGATAAACAGATATTTTAAGAGATAATAAATGATACTAACAAAATGTATCCATACACGCGCGTGTCATCCAGTAACAAATGACTTCTGCAATGGAAGCTTGTCAGTTCCCATATCATCAGTGAATTAGAAGCCCAGCACAACAGAGCCAGTATTCTCTAAATAGCTGCCCTGGTGCTGTGTGAAAACCAGGGGGCAAACTGAAACGTAGGTAAGGGAAGCAAAATGCATAGGTACAGAGATGAATGATGCCCTATGGAACACACAGTGGAAGAAACTCAGCTCTTGTGACTGTTTATGGCTAAATGCTGAAGATTAGGTCTCTAATAGCATTATGTACTTTGTGAGGAAAATACCTGGTTAGGACGTTATTCTGACAGTGCTCACTTCATCCTCCCCATCAAAGACCAGGGAAGTCCCAAGCCAGTACTAAATAACTGCTCAAAAACTCAATAGTTTATTATTTACTGCCTGCATGGGATATAGAGACTTAGCCATGGCCCCAGCCGAGCAGAAGAAAACAATAGCTTAAACCTCCAGGAGTTTCCCCGGGGGCAAAAGCAGATAATCCAGCTAAAGCCCCTTGTTGTTGCCGTCCTGCCTTTGTATATGAGGTCTGCAGAAAGCAGACCAGGAAGGAAGAGAACTGACTAAAACCAACACGATCCTGTACAGGTACTGCTTTTCTGGGTGGGAGAGAAGTGTGGACTTTGAGGAAGAATTGAAAAAAAAAAGCAAAATCCCTGCTTTGGAGTTGTATTTTTTAATATGGTGTATGTATATTCTGTAAAGTATTGGCTTCCACACATTCCTGCCTGTGGAAAGGATGCATCACAGGGACTCGGATTCTTGATTTTAGGCAGAATGTTTTGCAGGGGCTGGGCTGTGTCTTGGTGGCCAGCAGATGTGGGGCTTGGATGGTGCCTTTATGTCTTTGTCTGAAGGTAGCACTGAAGCATGGAACAATCACAGGACTACACTGGTGATGCCTTGTCACTGAGGCAGTGCAGGAACACTTCAATTAAATATGAGAACACCGCGGTCTCCTTTAATCAACAATCATAGAATCATAGAATGGCCTGGGTTGAAAAGGACCCCAGAGATCATATAGCCTCAAACCCCTGCCATAGACAGGGTTGCCAACCACCAGACCAGGCTGCTCAGAGCCACAGAAGAAGCAGCGTAATCTCTTTTATGTAACAGTGTGTGCATATATATACCATATGTTTTTTTTCCTTAATGCCCTTCCACAACAGTCTGCCTCCCTTGTTTTGCTTTTTGGCCATGGCTCAGCATTTCCCTTCTGGCAGGAGGGAGGCTGAGAAGGTGTCAAGAGCTGGGCTACAGCCAGGTGATAAGGCCATCAAGGAAAAATTCAACTTAATGTCTCTTTAGTCAGTGTCGCATTGACCAGAGCCACGTCCAGAGCGACAGCTGCCCGACAGCTCAATCATCTCAAGGCTGATCTACATCCATTAAAAAAGTAGCAAAGGGGCTGCATTCCAAAGTGATGTTTTCCTCTGCTGTAGGTAACAGGTTTGCTCTCCTGTCAGGAAAATCAGCTTCTCCTGCCTGTGTCTAATCCAGAGCCAAGGCTGAAAAATGAGACAGTTTGATGTTTGTTTGGGTATGTCTTAATATTTCATGGCCATTACTGCACAAGGCAGAGCCCTCCTGTGCTACAGCATGGCCTAACAAGGATGCACATCTCAGAAATAAATGGACTTTCTGAGCTAACATCTCACAGGTCCTGCTTATCAAATGCACCCATGGCAATTGCCCACTTTCCATTTCTGAACTGTGCTAGCAACAAACCAAAAATCTAATAGGATGCACATATTTGGCAAGCTCTTTCCATGGTTTTCATCAATCCCACTGCTAGATTCAATAAATACAGAAGATATAATTTTTTCACACATCTCACTTCTTATGAGTGTGTCCTTTCAAATGAAAAACAGTCCCCAAATAATCTGTGAAAATACTTAAGGTGTTTTAAGGTGATTTTTTTCCCCCATTTTTTTCCAAGTAGTATGAAACCAGATTTGTTTTGTAAGTGGAGAATGTTACTCATGTTGGATTAAAACACCTCCAGCATTTCTGACTAAGTGGCTATGGTCCAATGCAGAGCAAAAGTGAATTAATTTTTCAGTGCCTTTTTCTGGTGGCATCCAGCTGTCCCTCTGTCCACTGCAGCCTGAGCACTGTCCAGGATGACACTTACCCAAATTAATTCCTGCAGCACTTGATGGTGAGAAGAGGAAAGCATTTTATAAGACTTGAGGAGCTTTCTCTTGCCAAACAGTTCCTGCTGGGATCCTCAAAAGCATTGTAACACCTACCAACATAGGTAAGATCACTAGGAACAGAGCAGTGCTTTAGCTCTCAGTGGCTGCCTATAAGCTTCTTCAACCAGCCCAGCTGCCTTGCAAACGAAGGCATGGGGCAAGGAGGTGGGCTCCCTGTCTCCCCATGCCAGATTAACGCAAGAATCGTGTTGCCTGCCCTTCACTCTGCCATCCAGCTCTCAGTGCAAGGTTCCATGCAGACAGCCAAGCTTCAGAGGTCCCTGCAGCTATCACCAGGTGTTGCACAGGGCTGCTCCACTGCTGGCTGAAATCCCACGCAGGTGGCTTGGAGGGCATCAGAAGCATTATGGCCCACTTATCCTTTTAGTTTTCATTCTTAATCAGGCTTAAAGTTTCCTTTCTCAGAGATGTTGTTTTGAATGAATTAAGCAGTCCTTACTCATCCTAATTGACTGATGGCAGCAAAAGTTAGCAGAGCTAATTACGTCTCTCACACCTTCCTATTTTTATCTTCTGCTGCAGCATGCAGCAGAGAAGCCATCAGATGAAAGCCCTACAACAAGGCAGATTTCTCTGCTAAAACTTCTTCTGCACAGCAAGCAGGTTAATAGGAGGTGGTATTATTAGCTGTAGACCCAGGCCTACAGGGTTCCCTTTAGGCACAAGGTAATTTCTGGCAAACATCACTCCACCCATTGCTGATCCTCTCTAATGGGAAAGGAGTGAGAATAGTGAGAACAGTGCCTGCTGTTCCCCTGGGTCAGGGTAGGGCTGTTTCTCAGCTTAGGGAGTGCAGGGTGGTTCTTCTGAGAGCTTGTGCATTTGGCTACCTGTCACCATCATGTAAGCCCCAACAGTGTTTGCACAAGTGAGCTCCCTGCAGCCTCCCAGAAGACTGCTTTGCTTCATGCTGTGTGCTTTCCCCCTTCCCATTTTATGCTGCTATGAAAACCTGCGCTTTGAGTTGAACATCTCTCTCCATTAGCTGTTTCCCATCACTGTCAGGTTATATTTTTAAAGGTCTCACACACAGAGAATGAAATATGAGCATCTTGAGCGTTTCAGTTCCATGCTGTTACTATAGAACTAAAATTCATCTCTCAGAAGCGTGGGGGCTGCAAACTTTCCTGCTAGAAACACAAACACTTTGGAGAGAAAATGCTGGATGACAAGAGAAATAGCACAGCAAAAAGCAACAGCTCTTCAGAGATGTTCATTTACTGTCCGGTCTTCATGTGCTAATTAACACCAGCAGTGTCTTCAATGCTGCAGTACTTCAGCTCCATTCGGTGCTCTGCATTCACATGCCACGTTTCTTCACGATTTATCTTTGCTGATGTGGACATAGCAGCAGTAGAAGGGGAAATGCCTTTGCTAAGGTCACTGAGCAGATGTGGGAATTAGGAACAGAAGGTGGTTAATCTGATATTTTCTTCTATAAAGTAGGCCAAGGCAAAGAATTTCAACCAAGGTCCTTTGGATGGCTTTGGGGGAGATGGCACAGCAACTGGACTTAACAAGCCCAGATCCCTCCGTCTGTCTCCATAGGAAAGGTGTCCCAGCCCTGTGATCACCTTCACAGTCCTCCTCAGGACACACTCCAACATTCTTTCCTGTGCTGGGGACCCCAAACCTGGACTCAGTAATTCCCATGAGTCTTCACCAGGGCAGAACAGAGAGGGACTATGGCTTCCCTCACCATGCTGGCCACCTTTCTGTTGATGCAGCCCAGGATACTGTAGGTTTCTAGGCTGCAAGAGCACACTGCTGGCTCATGCCCAGCTTTTCATTCACCAGAACCCCATCTTTATAGGGCTGCGCTCAATGAGTTCTTCTAGCCTGTACTCATACCTGGGACTGCCTCGACTCAAGTGCAAAACCTTGTACTTGACCTTGCTGTACCTCCTTAGATTCTTGTGAGCCACTTTTTCAAATCTTGCCAGGTCCTTCTGGATTAGCATCCCATCCTCCTGTTGTATCACTGCACCACTCAGATTGATGCCATCTGCAGGCCTGCTGAAGGTGCATTCAATCCCGACATCCATGTAACTGATTAAGATACTGAAGAGTATTGGTCCCAAGAAGGGCTCCTGGAGGACATCACTTGTCACCAGCCTCCACCTGGACATAGAGCCACTGACCACAACCCTATGGCTGTGTCCATCCAATCAATTCTTTATCCACTGAATAGTTCACCCTTCAAATCCATTTCTGTTCAATTCAGAGATAAGGATGTGGTGTGGGACCATGTTAAAGGTCAATATCATCCAAAGCCATAAGTTAAGCAAATCTTTTTGCAACTACTGGAATATCATAGGCTTTGCAGTTTCTTCCTGGACATGACTTAGTACAAGTCTTTGGAAGGAAGCGATGTACAAAATTTGCATACATATCTACAGATGTTTACTTTGATATACAACTGAGACTGTCTAAAACACACAGAACATTCATTCTGCCAGAGGCAGTTTTACTAGTACAAGCTTTATCCACTTGCATAAATGGAAAAGATTCTCAGATGGATGGATCTTTGAGGTGTTTTTTTTTTTTATCACCCCCAAGGTGTTGCTGTTCAGTTTTTTTTTCTTTTTTTTGTATGTGTGTGTGTGTTTTTAATTATATATATATATTTTTTAATTCAAAGCTGACACATGAATGTTTTGGACCACCAGTGAAACTATGATGAAATAAAGAAGGTGGAGAAGCTCTATTATCTATTACCTTCCCTGCTCTGTGGGATGGTGTCTGGAAGGACTGATTGATGTTGACCAGCTAATTTTAGGAGCTCGAAACTAGATTTTTGGCACAAATTATGGGAAGAAACTTGAGCACAGAGAAGCTAGTAGATGCTTCTCAGCTTCTCAGCAGGAAAGCAGTATTCAGATGTCTCATCAAGCACAGGGATATTTTTGCGTAGGTTTGTTTTCTGATGTAAGGGAGTTTGTAAAATCTGGCTCATGCATGCATGAGGCAGTACTTGAGAGATAAATAACATAGAAAAAGAGAGTTGCTTTCTCACCCTGTGTTTCTTTTCATGGATTGACGTGAAGTATGAGGTTGCAAGGAGGGACCTCTGGGTCCAGCTGCTCCAATCCCTGCCCAAGCAAGGAAGCCCACAGCAGAGCTTCCAAGCCCACATTCAGGCAGCTTTTGAAAATCTCCAAGGAAGAGTCTCCATAGCCTGTGGGCAGCCTGTGCCAGTGCTCTGACACATCTGCAGTAAAGAATTGTTTTCATCTACAAAAATGTGCAAAGGAGAGCAGTAAAAGAGTAGAGAAATCTACCCAGGGCTGTGGGGAGGATCTCACAGCATTTATCCCACCACATTGCCATCAAAAGATTGGAGTTACTTTTCCCCCTTCTTGTCTGGCTGCAGTGTTGTACTCTAAGATCTGCCATGGGAAGTCACTCAAAGTGACTCCATAGAAAAGTCATTTCTGGCGTTGTGTTTTCCTCATAGCAGCACGCCTCTGAGTCCCTGGATGTGCAGCACAGACAAATGTATGGCCGGAAATTGTGACCTGCCTGTATCACTGTGCTGTCTGTGTTACCCGTATCTTGCATCAGGAGGTTAAGGTCTGAAGGATGATCGCGAGTCTTAACTGAAACTATAATTGTGTGGTTTGTGGATAAGATCCCTTTAAAAGAGTGCAAGCTGTAAAGGGTTTTTAAAAAGAAAAGGTCCAGCCAGATTGGGCAGAACCAGTAGAGATTTATAATGCAATGATTTTTTTCATTTCCCTTTGTCCCTGTGTTAAAATTTTTCCTTCGACCATGAATGTCAAACAAGAGGAATGAGAGCACTTCAGAGGCATAACCGGCATTGCTTGAAGTATTCCTTCACCTTATATTTGCTGAGCTGAAAAACTGCTGACTTTCCATCACAGGCCTCCCAGGTCTTCCAGTCTGTTTTAGAAATTAATACAAAGCTCCAGGAAGAATGAGGGTCTGGAGGATATAAAGCAAGCTGTGGAAAAATGGGAGTGTGGTGGGAGCTATACAGTGAATGCATATTTACTATATTTGGAAGCTGGATTGTGTGCACTTCCAACAGCTGTGAGCAATAACATTACAGGGGAAAAAACGACCTAATGGGTTCCTGCATGCAACTGCTCTGCGTTTTTGAGCAGCCAGGGTATGAAATGTAAGAGCTCCCAAATTTCATTCACAATCTATGGGTCAGCTGGATGGATCTGGAACTCTGGAGCACCAACAGCACACAGCTACATGCTGTCAAAAGCAGCCAGAACCTCCATGAGTCACAATCTGAAACTGTCCTTTTGCCCCTTCAATAGGAATCTCACCAGCATTTTTGTGCTCAGCCCATTCTCAAATCTGCACTTGGTGAATATTGGGAAAACTTTGGTCACTTTTTCCTCCTCCTCCTTAGAAATCAGGTTTCCTGTTCTCACCGTGACCTGCCACTCTAAATACTCAGGAAACAAAACACTGGTAAGAAAAGTAGCAGCGTATGTTGGGAGAATGTCAATCTATCAGGATGAGGTGCAGCTAATGAGGCCAAGTCCATGCTGATCTTGTGACACCTATTGTGCTTGAGATGACTATGAGCACTGGGATGACACACAACATTAGCAACCCCAAACCTCTGAGCAGCCAAATGCTCGTTACAGAAGAATATCTTTGGTGGGAAAAAAAAAATAATGAAATAACATCCCATTTAGCAGATCACCAGCTGAAAAAATGTCAGCAACATGCTTCCAACTCCCTCATAAATTATTTTAAAATGTGAGTAATACTTTTTGAATAGGACCTGCGTGATGCTAAAGATCAGCCTGGTTTGCCCAAAAGCTGGGAGCAAACACGAGAATTTTCTGCCTGCGAGCTCACACAGTGAGTTTATTATATCCGATAAAATTTAGAGGAATCTTCTGTTGCTGGGGGTATTGCAGTGAGCTCTGTGCTCAAAGTGAGCTCAGCCTTATTTCTTAGTTCTGCTTGAACTTTTCACAGCACCTTATTCACCACAACTGTCCCAAACGCTGATGGCAATGGGTCATCCTTGTGCTTAGAGCTCATTAGTGTTAAAATCCAGACCTGCTTATGATCAGATGCAGAAGAAATACGTGATCGTGTCTAGGATGGCGAAGAGTCTGGCGGACAAGGCGTGTGAGGAGCGGCTGAGGTCCCTTGGTTTGCTCAGCCCGGGGCAGAGGAGCTGAGGAGAGGCCTGATGGCGGCTGCAGCTCCTCACAGGGAGCGGAGGGCAGCGCTGAGCTCTGCTCTGTGTGACAGCGACAGGGCCTGAGGGAACGGCATGGAGCTGTGTCGGGGGAGGGCAGCTGGGTGTGAGGGACAGGGTCTGCATCAGAGGGTGGTGGGTATAGAACAGGCTGCCCAGGGCAGTGGGCAAGACCTAATGTTCTCAGACATAATTTTGGGTGGTCCTCTGTGGAGCCAGGAGTTGGACTCGGTGATCCTTGTGGGTCCCGTTCCAACTCAAGATGTTCTGTGATTCCATGACAATGGATCATTCTAGCCCCAAGCAGCATAGTCTTGCTCTTTAAATCTCTCCCCACATCCCAGTGCAACCCCAATAAGTGCTCAGAGGAGAGGCTGGCCAAGATGGAAGCCATGGGCTAGTTGAATTTTTGGACATTCTCTAAGATCTACTGGGCATCTTGCCCATGCAGGAGGAAGGCAGCCTACAGCTAAGCTCCATCTCCAGGCCTGGAGCAGAAGGAGCAGCCCAGCATCAGGCTATGGGGTTATATTTGGCCACTGGAATACCATGGGCTACCCAAAAAGCAGACTGGAGGTGGCCCGCAGTCTGTATTCAGCTCAGTGCCTGCTGCACCATGTGCCCTGTCCTCGCCTCCTGCCCCTTTCATTCCTGTTGCTCTCTGTCAGGCACACAAGCATCCTCCTTGTTGTCCTTGTGCTGAAATATGCCCAAGGCAGTGAAAATGTATGGTGCAGGGATACATACGCATTAGAAAAACTAGGGTTTTGTATATAATTGTGTGCAAATGTATGACTTTAAACTGGAAGGTATGTTTTGACGAAGGAAAAGAATAAGCTCTAGGGGAACAAAGTGAGTGGAAAGGGGGACATTTAGGGCAATCAGCAATGAGAGGAGATCTAGAGAAGAGAATTTTCTGTTTTCCTAGTGAAAGTATATGCACTCAGGTATTTTGGCAAAACACTAGAGACAGGCAGATCTCTGTTTTATCTTCACTCCAGTTCCTTTCATCAGATGTACAAGACTTTAATGAAATGTAACCTAGAGAAAAAGATCTCTTTTGTGGCAGAACTGAAGCAAAATGACTTAAATTTTTTATGGCCTCAGTTTCTAAAAATATAAATGACTAATAGAAATTGTAAAATATTCACAAATTCAGTATTCCACATCTACAGATAATGCTGAATTACCCCAGGAGAAGTTCTTAAATGGGAATTTAATGGCTATCTTTGAACAGAATGAGCACGTTTCTTTGCAGCTCTCATGCTATAAGGAGAAGATCCAGGGAACCACCAAAACCTAATGGGCTCATTAGCCCGTGCTTGGCCTTGTCACCAAATGGTCCCAGATGCCACTGCATGCTGCAGGGTTGGTCCTCCCCAAGAGACCACACTGGCTGCTCTCTCCTAAGTTGTGGTAGACCCAGAAGTAATAACATTATCATTTTTTTTACTAGCTGTACTTTTACACACCCAACTTTGACATACACCACAGAGTTACATACACCACAGAGTTACATACACCACAGTGTCGAGACTAAACCCTCCCCAGAGCACCATGGGCTCTTCTTTAAAAACATTAACTTCTCCCTGGAAAGAACTCAGCTATCTGAGGCAGATTTCAGGGGCTGGTCCAGGAAACTGTGGAAGTCAAATGAGCCATAGAAAACCATCCAATGTAAGATTTTGGTGGGATTTCACATTCCTCCAATTCTGAGCCTGACGTCAAAGCCCAGATGGCCTCTGCTGTCCCCCAGTTAGGTAAGAAAAGGTGATAGAATTTGCCCAACCCATCATAAATCAGGAAGCTGATATGCTCTCTTAGCAGTTCAGAAGATAAAATCAGAAATGTTAAGTGAGGCAGCACCAGCTTGACCTGCTGCTGAGAGAACCATGGGGAATAAGTGCTCATAATAAATTGGTTCCTTCCCAAGGTCTTTGAGGAAGATGAGAGCTGACTGTGAAATCCAATACTGAGAAAAAGGCCACTTCATAAACACATCTTGGACAGGGAGAGTGTCCCAGAAGGATGAAAATTCCAGAAGTAAAAATGTTCAGAAATCTATTTCTTCAAATTCAGGCCTCTTTGCCAGCTGTAGAAAGGAGCTGGTGAGCAGCAAAGGGCCTGAAACTGCTCTGCTCCTACCTGGGGCCTGGAAGAATCATAGAACCATAGAATCATAGAATGATTTGGATTGGAAGGGACTTTTCAGATCACATGGTTCCAAACCCCCTGCTATAGGCAGGGTCACCTCCCACTAGACCAGGTTGCTTGAAGCCCATTCAGCCTGGCCTTAAATGCTTCCAGGGAGAGGGCATCCACAGCCTCTCCGGGCAACCTGTTCCAGTTTCTCACCACTCTCACAGTAAAGAAAATTTCTTCCCAGTATCTAGTCTAAATCTGCTCTCATCCAGTTTAAAACCACTTCCTCTCATCCTGTTACTACATGCCCTTATAAAAAGTTCCTCTCCATCTTTCCTGTAGGTCCCCTTCAAGTACTGGAAGAAGACAACCAGGACTTGTTTTTACTCTTGGTCAACATATGAATTCCATCTGTCAAATCTAGCACTTCCATTTTGGCCACTTCTGCTCAGCAATATCTCCCAAACATCAGCTTTTACTCAAAGTATCTCTCAGTTTCACTGATCCAAACTCTTTCTGCTGAATTCAAATGTAAAAGAAAATTTTACACTTGGACTCTAGCCTGTAGGAAAACCTGATTTTGTTCTTGCCTCTTTGGACACCTGCATTTAGGATCAAAAAGCATTTATCTGGACCTCAAAAGCCTTGGATTTGATACCCAGTTCTATCCCTGTCCGGCTGTGTAGCTTTAGCAAGTTGTTTGACATTGTTCAGCTTTCCACCTGCAAAACCCAGTATGGATGGAAAGCTGTGCACATGTCAGCTGTGACCTGAGAATGGGTGTGCAGCCAGGGCTGCTCTATGCCAGGACCCGACAGGGAGGCAGCCAGGAATGAGAATGCTGCTGGGGAATAGTGTCAGGAATATTGATTAAAATATAAAAGGAAAGAGAAAGCCTTCTGCAGCAATAGCCTGGCTTCATCTGATGTGGCCTTCCCAAATCCTGGTAGGAACACAGGGCTTTACGTTCGTATTTGCTCAAAATACTTTCTGAAGAGGTTTACAAATCTACTTATCTTTCATGTTGTTTTATTTTATGGTTTCTATGGTGGCCCATTAATCTGCAGTGAGAACATACTCTAATTTGAAGACAGATGATGATACAGGGATAAAATGACCTTTTCTTTTCCTTCTGGGAGCCCATACACATTCTTCACACAGCACACATTATTATGGTTTTGTTAGAAAGTTTCTTTTACCTCTCCTGGCTTCTACTTCCAGGATCACTTTTATCTGGTTTGCTTCATGAGCTGAGTAACACTTTCCCCTGCATTTTGCGCCTTCTCTTTATTTTGTTTTCTCGCTGCACAGAGAAATGCATGAAGCTGAGATGAACTTTCAATTTATAGTACCTGAAGGGATTTGAATTTAGGTCAGACAAGTTCAGCTATTCCCATAGGATAATCCTGTTGCTGTACAGAGCTACTGGACATGCTGCAAATGCTACAGGCTCCTGTTGGAGATGATTCGTGTTCGCGGGTCTGAAAAGAGAACTGGGGTTGAATGGATTCAGTCCAAGCATGGGGAAACCAGCAGCCATCCCACTGCTGAGGTTTCACTGTAGTCACAAACCCTTTAGGAAGGATGCCATGCTGGATTTCTCCACTTCTGTTGCACTAAATCTGGAAACAACATTGCTGTAACAAAGCAGGCAGCTGGGTCTGAATGGCTGTTGCCCCCCCCACAAGTCAAGGTCATTCAAAAAGTCTCCAGTGACAGATGGGCAAAAGCAGCTCTTCCTGCTTCAAAGGCACGGGATGCTGTCTTGGAGCCAGTTTTTTCTTCTGCAGGTCTTCTTGTCACCGAGCAGGAAGGAAAATCTGCAAACGAAGGCAACTTCAGATTTTGGAACATGAAGAATAACGTCCTTCACTGCTGCCAAGGCAGGGCTCAGTGTAAAGAGCTGAATGGCACTGATTCCTACAGTCAAGGACTTATGCCCCTCTCATTCCTTTGCAAGATAAGCTGTTCTCAACTGGATATTAACTCTTCCTGGAAATGCAGTGTCAAAAACAATGGCAATACACTATCAAGGTCCAGCACTTCCCTTAAGAAACTGTGAAGCACCAAGGAGAACTTCATTGCAGAAGGAGCAATGCAGACATATAATGCAACAAGACGTGAACATTGATGGGAACAGCCCAAGGCTGCGATGTTGGTTGCGGAAGCACAGACAAAGGGCTGAGGCCACTTCACAGGGTCCTGGTAAGTTCCAAATATTCTTTTAAGAAGGCATCACCACTCTGCTTTGGTCATCCCTCTCTGTGGCTCACCCTCCCCAAGCCTGGACCGTTCCTCTTTCCATGTCACCTATTCCACATGCTGGGGCTGGTAACACTGCCTGCAAGGACATAAGTTTCCAGCTCAGAACTATGATGCGAGTTAAAAAGAGCCCCCAGAAAAGTCGCAGGGAAGAGGGAGGCTGATGGAAGATTTGTCACTGAAATGGATTATAGGAAACCAAAAAATTAGTCAATCTTGGTGCTTGAGAGCCTCTCTGTTTCTTTCCCCCCTACTCATTTCCTCTTTTCCTCCTCCTCTTCTTCCCCACCTCCTGGGATTTGGGATGTTTATGGGAGTTAAGGCAAGCCACAACTTGGTAAATCAGAAAGCCTTGTTCAGCAACTCAATTGCTTGTTATTCCACTCCGGGACACATTAATGAGGTCAGGCAATGTTTCCTCTTGTGTCATTCCCAAAACATCCCAGCTTCTCTGAGAAAGGCTATGCTGATTATCATGATTAACCGATGTTCCTTGCAGGTATTTAGTCTTGGTGAAGCCAGAGCTGGTTTCCCCATACTGGAGCTAACTCCCTGGCCCTGTTGCTCCACATGCTTTTATTGACACTTCACAACAGCATGTCAGTTGTTGCTGGTTCACTCTCAGCATCTTTCAGTTGTGGTGGGATCAGGAATGCACAGAGAAGGTCACTCATGCTTGCCAGGGGGTAGCTTAAGTGCCACAGATCTAAACATGCAGACTTTGGTGCAAAGGGGGCGTGGGGGGGGGGGGGGGGGGGGGGGGGGGGGAGATGCTGTTTCATTGAAAAAGTGGAGAACTAATAAAAACAAATGAAAATAAGTAAAGAAAATTGTTGCAGGAGGCATACAGCTCCATGTTGTTCCTTTGGCAAGGTGTAAGTGAGGGTAGACGTGTCAGGAGGATCAGAAATGTACAGCTCTCTCCCCAGTAAGGAGAACTCTTTGAGCTCTTGAGTTGACACTAAGTCTATATTAAAATACTCCCTTCCTTCATGCCTGGGTTATTACCTGTCCGAATGTAGTAGCAGAGTCAAGATGGCTTTTTTCAACACAGTTCTGTTCTTGTTCCTGTCAGTGAAAGGAGTGTCAGATAGGATGGTAAGATGCAACCACAGACCTCTCTTCCTTGAGCTACTATCTCTTGGGGATGCTTTCACCACTCACAGGGCCTCATGGTTCACCCTTGTTGTAAGCCTGGGATACCATGTGGAATCCAAAGTGAACTAGAGCCACCTGGTTGTACCCTTGGCCATGACAAAGCCATGAAGACAATAGGATGCTTTCAGCCCCAAAATACTATATGTCTGCTGGGCTGACCTGGTTATCTGCTCAATTGCCCAGTGAGCCCACTTAAGATCCAAGCAGAAGGAAGCTGGTCTTTTTCAGAACCTCAAACTTAGACGAATATTTTTGTGCCATTCCTACCCATAATGGAATGCTTGCACGCCTGGGATCTACATTTTTGCCTCCAAACTCCACTGCTGTAGTAAAGAGTAGCAAAAACTGGCATTTAGTTCAAAGCATTTGCTTTGATGCAGTCTTGAGCATTCACAGATGTGAATTTTAAAGTATCCTAGTTTCAGTAACAGGTCATGTTTGCAGATCTTATTAACTTGAATAAAACAAGATAAATCTCATCTAGCTTCTGCCATGTACCACCGTGAAAAATGTCAGCTGAACTGGGTTTAAAAACAACAACAACAAAAAGAGAAGTATTTTTAGCTCTGATTCAACGCACAGCAGTAAAGACCCCAAGACGTACGCCTTAGCTAGGAGGGAGGAGTGATACAGAGGCAGGGATGAATAGCTCTGGAGAAAGAAGCAAAAAGAAAAGCAAGAGGAACTTTGTAAGCTATTGCTTGTACAAGAAACAATTGAATTACAGTGAAATAATTACTTGGCTAATGAGGGCAGACAGGCAATTGCAATATTCCCAGGTTTTCCTTCCCTTTCCTGAAAATACCTAAAATAATTGAGAAACAAAGTGGCTATCTACAAATACAGGAAGACTACTCAGCTCCAAACAGTACAGCTAAGCACTGAGAATGGAAACCATTATTTGCCAGGGATTTGGAAGCATTTAAAGGAGAAGCTTCTCCCAAGGAAGCGGTGCTGCCTGCCACAGGAGCTCGCTTAGCAGCTTGCTGTTCAACACCAAGCTGTTTAAAAACCCTACGTGGAGATGCTGAGCCTTCTAATGAGGAGCTCAGTGGCTGTCAGACGGAGCACCTCAGTCATTTGTTTCCTATCCGGGGGCTAACTATCCTGCCGGCAGAGAAAGGGCAGCTACCAGCACTGACATTTCAGGAGTCCCCATTAGGGCTGCAAGCATTATCACTGCCTCGTTTACTGCAGGACAATGAGTTCTCCTGGTGTCAGAAGCACAGCACATTTTTTTCCTTACTCTCATGATAGCAGCCTCTGCTGTTCCCAGGCAGGGCTAACTGCAGCAGAGAAGCTTTCTGTGCCCAGAGCAGCTCACGAGTCAGTCTCAGCAAGATGAGGAGCTCCCACCGACAGCCAGCGCTGTGCCAGCTCATTAAGTGCTATGGGAAAACATCTAACAACATGGGATGCGAGATGCTTGCTGGCTTTTTTAAGCATCAGGTTTTCCAGCTCAGCCCAAGCCATCTCTAATCAGCGTAGCTTTTAAGCCTCAGCTGTCAACTGCTTGCAAGCAGTTTCTGAGAGCAAAGCTTGAAACAGTTTGCAAAAGATTTTTAGTACAAATCAGGCTGAAATCAGGAGGAGGTAAATGTCTCATCTTGTTTTGGTTGTCTCATGGCTGTGTAGGCGCCGCTCTGCTGAGACAGAGAACAGTGTGCCAGGCACCAGAGTTTTGTAGCCCCGTGTGGCCACAGAGGTTCATCTCCCTGACAGAGCTGCCCATGAGATGAAATGAGGCTGCACCTTATTGATTCCCACGACGAAGGCAATACAAGTCAGGGAGATGGGAAGCACCATGGAAAAGTTCCTGTTAGAGCACTTTGATAACGATGGCCTTCAGAAAACCTCTTGTTCCCTTTGGGTGTTGCTTGGCTCAGTGAAGACAAGTGAAGATGGTAGTTCTTATAGCTTCTCTTTTGGTGACAAGGTAAATAGGTGACTGCAACCCATCGTGCTGATATCTGATGCCCCATGAGGCTGCGTTGCTGAGTATGGTCAGGACTGCAGGTGGAACCGTATGAAGGAGTATGGAAAAGCCAGTTGCCTACAGCAGGAGCTTATCCAATAGGTGAACATTTAGATCAGAAAGCTCTTCCTCTTTTACTTTTTTTTTCCCCTTTTCTCCCTACATTGCCCGTGCTTCTGTCTAGAACTGGACTGTGGGAAACTGCATGGAGCATCACTGCAGTCCTTGGCTCTGACTCCGTGCCAGCCTTACAGTGAGGCAGCATTAGGGGGATTGGTATGGGCTTACCAGACAGAAGACCACGGGCTCCTGGTTTCCCCAGGTTAGGCAGGCTTTCTCCATGCCGTGTTGTTTGGCAGAACCCAGTATTTCACCCTCTCCTACGACAAAGTCCCTAGCTTTGTGAAGATAATATCACAACAGAGGCTCATTGCACCTATTGTCCAATTATGTCAGTCTGTAACAACAGCTCCGAGTGAACAAAAATAGCTTTGGCAGAATGAATGATAATGCTCTGTTTTATGACTAATTACAGTGCCTTGGTGAGATAACTTAAAAGCTGTCACAATTGAGACTACATGACACCTTAGCTAACAGAGATGAAACTAGGAGTCAGGGGTATCTCAGCTCTTTGCCTACATGTGTTTCTGAAACAGGCTTTGCCAAATGCCTCTCCTGCCCTGCGATCTAAACTTGGAAGAGAGGTAGCATTTTCCTATTTTCCCTGCTCTATCACGGCCAATTATCTATTTATTTTAATCCGTATGTCTGACAGTTCTTACTGCTTTTCATAGCTGTGGCATAGGCCATCTCTTCTAGAGGACACTGCCAGTAACTGTTGCATGCATTGCTAGGCTTAAAAGGTGAAAGAGGACTTGCTGCAGCAAAAAAAAATAACTCACATCATAATTGTGCATATAGGACCACAAAGCCAGTAAAGTCACTGAAAGTAAGCACATGCTGCAGGATAAGCAGATGTTTAAAAGCATTATTGCATGGAGAATTATGTCTCATCTAGGACAAAGTCTGTCAGTTGGATGCAGTCTGTGATCTAGAGTGACTTCATGGATGGAGAAGGGGAGGCTGCTGCATGGAAGGCCCCTCTGTGTGGAAGAAATAGACCGGATTTCTCCTTGTGTGGATTGTTTTCCTTCAGGCTCTGCAGCATGGCTATATGTGAGCAGCATACTGCATGAACAAACATAGCTGAAGCTGTTGGTTGCTTGGTTCCCCTTCGTCATGGGGCTATAGGGTGCCAACTTCCAGGGAGGTATTCCTATTTTAATTGCTTCTGCATTAGTCAGTCGTTTATCACACAGCAGGACACCATTATCCAGTGCCTGCTCTCAATTCTGTTGCGTCACCTCATCTAAAATTAAACTCCAAAATAAAATGAATATTATCCTATTTGTTAAGAAGCAAGTACTGAATAGAGGTTTTAGCTGAAGAGTTAGATGTTACAATTTGCTCTGACATAGTCAAGGATGAAAAAAGTTGCTAAGAAGCCTTCTCATAGCTAAGCTTTTTATCTGAGAAGCCTTACGGTAGGTATATAGCTTTATCTTGTTAATATATTAATCCAACAGTCAGGTGGTGAAGATTTCACGGTTTGGAAATAAAATTGTGAGCAATTATTCAAACGCAATACATGCCCAGGTCAAAAGCTATTGCAGTAATGCTTTGTTTTTGTGTCCATGCAGAAATTCCAATTTGTGGATATTGCTTTGGAAAATCCGAGAGCTGGCAGGGGAGGGTGGTGAAGGAGAAAAATATTTTCTTTGATGCACACAGAATAAATGCAGTGTCTGGACAAATAGTTCTCAACATTTTCTTTCCTGTCTGGCTTGACTTTACAGCAACACAACATATGCAATGGAGTAGTTCCAGGGCTAAGGGAAAAGCCTGAGACATATCAGGCTCTGTGTCCAGGCACTTCATTTTATTCTCTAGGTTTTCAGTTTGAAAAAGAATCTAATGACACTTGGGGCTGCGACTAAGGTGCTACAAAGAAAGACTTCTGTAATGATTCTAGGTGCTTTGATTAGAAAGAAATGGTTGTGGTGGTGGGGACCCCAGCAGATGCTGCCCAATCCTACACTGTTATTTTACTGTGGCTCAGATCTGCTCCTTTGAATAGTATAGCAGTGCAAGAACCTCTGAGCATTTTCTTCCGTGACCTAGGATCATCAGTTTTTAGAGAAATACCTTCATTTTTATCTTCCCAAAGGACTTGCTTCCTGCACATCCTTTCCTGGAAGTACAGGGGATGTGTGCAGTGGGTATGAATCTTGCTTTCAGGAAAAAATAAGAGGAGATGGCATGCTTTCTGTAAGCTACAGTGACCTCTCTGGCCCTTTCCAGAGATCCATCTTCCTCTGCTCCATATGCCTCAGTCCTGCAGTCACTGCTCTGCTCTGCTCTGCAGTCCTTCTGCAGTCAGTCCTTCCTGGGGCTTTCTGTGCAGAGAGAAGGCTCATGAAAGCCATACAGTCCTTAGCCCCACACAGAAAAAACATTTATTCTCAAATCTTCCAGGCACTTTAATTTCCTCAGTATCCATTAACATCAAATAATTTCTTAAGTGAAGTAGCCAAAAAGCTGAAATCTCTCCAGCGTAGAAACGTTGCAACAGCTCTGCACTACAGTTGTGCTGATGCCTGAAGTGTCATTAGAGAAGCAATAGGCTGAGTGCTGCAGTGAAGAGACAAAGGTTGGAGTGTTTAGTGTCTTTATGGTTTTTTTCTGTGTGCAAGTTCTTCTTGCTTGGAAATCCCAAAGTTACAGCAACATGATACCTCTGGGCCAGCATTTCCCAAGGAACACTGGGTCTTCTACAAGGTGTTCTAGGGCTGCACTGATTTCTGGTGTCTTACAGAATGTATTTGGTAAAGCTTATACTTTGTAGGTAGCCTCACTCCGATTTGAGAGTATAATAATAATAATAATAATTGCTATGTGGCTTAAAGAACCAAGGTGCCAAGCACACACAGCTGCTCTGAGAAGAGAAGGCATGATGTAGGCTGCCAAACCAGGCCTGAATCTGTCCTCCCCACAGAATCCTGTGTAGCTCCTGCTCAAGCGGGTGTTAAGGGTAAATGGAGTGTGTCTGATAGTTCTGAGACCTCAGAAGAACGTGTTACTTCCATTGCAATTTTCATTGTCAAATAACATTCCAAAGAACAAAAACTACCGGAAAGAGCAGTTCAGTTTGATTCACCTCAGCTTGTTAAGAAAGTTGGTGGTGGGGCATTTAGGATGGAACACACTAGATTTTTGTTTACTGCATGGCAGGAAAAGTGGAAATGGTTCTTCATCAGGAATCCAAGGCAGGCATTTAAACGTGCGTGCTTCGGATCTGTCTGAGTTCTGAAATTCTTTTTTCTCAGCATTTTCCTGACATTTTTAGGCGTTAAATGTTAATGTAATTAAATGCTAATGTGACTTCAGCCTCTAACAAACACAGCATGCATTTTTCATGCTCAGAAAGCCTCACAGAAGTGTGGGAGTCTACTTCTTTTCCTTCAGCTTCCTCAAGTTTTAGAATGTCTGTTTGCAAAAGGGATGCCAGGAACCAGTCCAAGCGTACCCAGCCTGTAATGCGGACAGGAAAATGCAGAAGAGCACAGCTATGGAACATATGGTGGACATTTTAAAGATGAAAACCTGTCCAGAGTGATGCATTGTATCACAGGGCTATCCTATCAATGCAATTAGCCATAATTTAATTATTTAATACAGATGCTACCAAACACAGTAACTACAAGCTAGGAAGAATTCACAGTTTCATCTAGTGTGGAGCAGAATTTTAATGTAACTTTAGTGTTTGAGGTTTTTTTTCTTTTGAGTGATGGCAGACACTCTTCACTGTGGGAGATTTACTTGTTTTACTTTTCTTCTACTCTGTGCTTCCAAATGGCAAAAAGGTGCATCTCCTGAAGCAGAAGCAATAGTCACTTCTTGTGTTACTGTAGTATATTGTGCAATGACTGTGAGCCCACCACAGTACCTGTGTTCTGTCCTTAAAGTAAGGACAAAAGTAAGTTAAGGGAAAACAGTCTTGTTGTCAGGGATGGGGTTTCTTACAAAAGAGATGAATGGAGATAAATCCTACTATAATGGTTTGGACTCTTAAGCAGACACATCCCTTCCCACAGCAATCATAACAATAAAATAACATCAATAATAAAGCCAACAAAAGCAAAACAATGCTCGATTTTTTTTGCAAAATAAATATTTTATTGTTTCAACTTGCTGTATTTAAATAAATGCTCTTTGCATAATAATTCTTATAATAATTCTTTTGCGTTCTCTTTGTTTCTTCTGTTCTGAAGTGATCAAACTTCTCCCTGTTTGGCAAAAACCAAACCAAACCAAACCAAACCAAACCAAAACAGTCAGTCTCTCTGAGATTAATCCCATGTATCATGCAAAATGACAGTGGAACATAAACTCTGTGATGTTGCTGGCAGGAGGCTCAAATCCTCTCCTTGACTCGGGGCTCTCTCTGCTGTACCATCTCCAAAGAGCTCTGACTCAGATTTTGTAGATTTACTTGTGTGCTATTGACAGACCACTATCTTGATTTCTGCAGAACCAGAAAGGAAGGAAAGGGAAAAAAAAAAGGAAAGATCCCACCTAACTTATCTGAGAGCAGACAGAAGACAAATAGGATTTTTTTACTTTTTTCTTTTTATTTTTTTAAATCCAGTTTAGATTATCTATTTTCTTCAACTATCAAAAATATACAAGTGGAAGATAGTTAACCAGCTTAAAGTGGGATGGTTATCCCCACAGATCTGCCAAGAAGGGAAATAAGACTACCGGCTCTACACCACCCAGTCCTTTATTGACTTCTCACAGTGGGGCTGGCTGCAGCTCACTGAGAACTGTACCAAGGCAACAAGTCCAAGACCACCATCTAACAAACTGTAAAATAATTCAGGGTGTAAAAGAGATCACACAGTTTAGTATCCCAGTTAAAGCAAAGCCATCCTTCAGCGAGATGACCATGTACAGTTGAGGACAGCGGGGTGCTGAGAGAAACCCCTGTTCCATCATCTGATGCTTCCTCTCTCTCATCCCTTTCAGCCATTTCTGCTCATTTGCTGCCACTGATACGTCCAAGACACAAGGAGCTGTAAAGAGCACAGGGATAAAGAGCAGGAGTGGATGCCAAGAGGAAGGCAGGTAGGCGGCACAGAAGATGGGAAGCAAAGAAAAAAACGTCTGGGCAACATGGTACTAGATCTTAAATGCTGCTCACTAGGCCTGAATAAGATCCTTCTGTGACACCAGCATATAATCCATGGATTTGTAAATGGAAGCCATGGGCAATTTAGGAGACAGCGTGAAGAGAGCTGCGTATCTTATCTGTAGACAGCTCCCATGCTTAATCCAAAGACTGAAACATGTAAATATTAAATATCTGTCTCTACAAAGTGACACAGTAGTGAGGTGAATACCTTTTCAGATGCTTTTTTCTTTTAATAGATGGTTCCCTTAGCTTAGATTAGCCAAACATTCAAGTTTTTCAAGAAAAACAAAATCCTTAAAAGCCCTTTGCTGTCTGACACTTTCAGCAAGAGGTAAATTATATAGAGTAGAGCAAATTTGGTTGAGATATACCTTCTTCTTAAGAATTTTTTTAAGGTTTAATTCAATACTTTAAATTGAGATCACAGTTAACTTCTTTTGAATGCTCTGTTCTAGACAGTCAAACTACTTGATACAATTTTGTTGGACAATTTAATTAAAAAATGTGTGTTAAAGAACGTACTGGGAAATTCCCAGAGAACGGGACAGACTCCTGTTTTGGAATTTATGAAAGTGGCTATTGTTCTGTTGCTGCTGTTTAGTTGTCTTCTTGACTTTGGTTTGATTTAAGGTAAGATCAGTTCTTGTCCTGCCTTTTTGTTTCCATGCACCAAGCCTGATCTCATTTCCTTGGAATCTAACTTTTCCTGAAATCCAAAGGGAAGAATGCACCTGGTGCTATTGAGGAACTTGCAGGCACTTGAGGGAACTTGTATCTGAGTTTTCACCTAGGTCTTAATATCCTTCAGTAAGCTGGGCAGAGTACCCCAAATTACTCCTGCCGGGATCTCTGCTTTGGCAAAACCAAACTAAATTCAAAGCTTAAGAAAAGGGAAGCAATAACACCTTCTCTGCTCCGAGGGATTTTTTTTCTAACAGTTCTTTCATCGTTTGCTCCTGTGATACAGAATCATCATTCTGCCTTATACAATTACCAGCTTAAATCCAAAGGGAGCTGGAAAATTTGTGTCACCTTATCTAAAAGCAGTGAGGACAAAAGAATACAGAGCAAAACTCCCTCCCCATTTTCTCTTCAATCTACCACAAGGATAGCAAGAGCCACTGAGTGCTTGACTGTGGCAGAATTACCCCTTTGAAAGCCAGACGGTATCGAGATCAATTGATGTGATGCCATTTAGTGTCTCTGCCAACTGTCAGTATGGCCTATCTCAACCATGCCCAGTGAAGGCCCTGTGCCGATACCTTTCATCTTGGGCAGCCTGCAGCTCTCCAGCTACACACTCATTCTTGACAAAGTTGGATTCAGTGAGGGCAGTGTAGATGGCACATCCTCATACACAGCGTGCGATGGCAGGCTTGGATCCAAAGACCTCGTGGAGCTGAGTAAATAACCATCAGAAACCTGCAGGCCTCTACTGACATAAAATCTCCATAGTGAAGTTCTCCAAAATTACTGGAGCCCATACTGAGTTGTCTTTTAACCTGCCTGTCTAAAAGCTTACTGTCCTGCGTTATTAGGAGTAGTAATGCCTGTAAACAGTGACGTGCAATGGAAAAAGCTGCAGGAAATAAAAGAGCAAGTGATACCTGGGTTTGCTGAGAATCAGACTCCCCACTCTGAGCAGCATGAAGGCTGTACTGCATCTAACAGCAACTGTGTGTTTAGTTTGGATGACTCACACCTGGTTGATCTAACAGTGCAATAGGTAAATCTCATCCAGTCCAAGTCATCAACTGGCACCATTGGGACGGAACCTTAGTCAGCTTAAGCACAGTCACTCTCCCAACCATTTTCCCGAGCTTATTATCCTTACTGAGTGTCTAATCTTCCTCCTGTCCTATCCTAGGAGTCATGCATCCCCTGAGGTCACCGGGAAGGTGACAGGGTAGGAACACTCGACACCTTGCAGCATCAGAAAGGAACTCCTGAATCATGGGAGGAGCACCCCGTGCACATAACTATCTGCAACTGTAAGTTAAAGGCAGACATGCTCCATGACTAACAGGGGAAGAATGTGGCAAGTGTACCAGGTGGCAAGGGTGTGTGTGTGTGACATGGCTTTCTGCGGGGTGAAATCAGAATTAAGCAACTGCGTGCTCTGGGACACCTGGGAGAAACATTTAAAGCTAGTTTCACATTATGTAGCAAGTCTGTTTTGAAAGCAGGAGATTCTCAGAGCCATTTCTCATCCACTGCAAAGTCTGACAATCTGTCCAAGGAGAAACCTAAGTCTCATAACGTTCAGAATAATGTGTGGAAATCACAGCTGTCTTATATCTGCTGTGTAGTTTTTATATTGATCCATGCTTAAAGATGTACCAGGTGAGTAGGAATGAATATCCTGCATGATGCCAGCAACAGAAGCACCCTACACAAAAGCTCGTGTAAGATCCTAATGGTGATTTTTTTCATGGCTCTTCAAACTTTGGAAAAACCTGTCTAAAGTAGACAATTCTTGGCTAGTAAAAGGGTTGGAGTTGTGGATGTAACCTCTCTGGTAGTGTCATGCACTATAGGAAGAATGCTATGATGTCCTATGTAACTTAAGCCCTTATTTAGTCAGCCAACTTCTCACCTCAGGCTACATTCATCAAGTTTTGTTCATGTTCAACAGCACTTCTCAGTCCCTGTGCTTCCAGTTAAGCTGTTCACAAGAGTATACATTACTGGGCATAAGCAAGGACTAGGACCTGGGCTTAAAAAAATCAAGATCTTCAGGGGTGTGGGATTTGTTTTGGGGAAGCTGCATGTTTTTTGTGACTGATACAGTATCTGGCAGCTAGTTAGTAACTCACCAGTTCTCTGGAATGGTGTCTCTAAGCATCATGTTTTGGTGGTAATTGTGTCATTGCATAGCTATCTTCCTAATCATGTCAGCAGAATTAATGAGATCAGCTAGAAACAGCCTTTGTTCTCTACCCAGTAGGATACACTGCTGATTCCTGTTTACACTGTGACTCCTGCTGCATCTGTGGATATAGATACTGTGGACAGTTCTTCTGTAGGCCTCTACCAAAGCTCATCTTGTCAGTTCTGGAACATCCATCTCACCTGTGAAGACTACTTTGAGACTTGACCCCACCTGCCACAGTCCTTGCAGGTTCTGCAGCTCGGTGCCACCTGCAACCTTTGTAAGTACACTGTCTTTCATCACCCTGTCATTTTCTGTCCTGTCCCTCAAGTCAGTTGACCTATCAAAGAATATAGTGAGGCTGGTGAAGCTACTCTGGTGTTTTGTTTTGTTTAAATCTAATGGTTTTCCATATTCTTAAAAGGATTGTTTATGCCACAGTCTTTCTAGAGACCTAAGTTAGGTTTAATGGGTCCTTTATTTCCTGATCAGTGCTGTCCAGCTCCAGGTGCTTGGGGACCTGCTTGTCCAAGTAATTCAGTATTGCTCAGCTTGGTTCCACATGCACTCTGCCACCCATTCCATCAGATGCTGCTGATCTGAGCACATCTGACTTCTCTAAGTAGCCATCCTATAGAACCTGATTCTAGAAGAACACCTCTTTATAGTCCTTTTTGTCTACATTTGAACAAGCCTGACTTTCACACGGAATACTATACCAGTTAATTCTATCAACAGCGTGGGTCCACACACTCACATAAATCAGCACAGCACCATCTTGAATAATTCCGGGCATCCTTCCTCTGTCTCTATGGGAATTAGATCAGACCTTCACAGAAGACATCGTAATGATCGTGCAGCTCATTGTAATGATCATGCAGCTAGGTGTCGCTTGTCTGAAAGGCTCCCCAGAGAAGTTCAAAGTCTGCTGGGAGTGGCTGAAGTCATGAAACCATTTTAATTGTTGGTGCAGAACTTGAAAAGTGAGAGACTTTTCTCAAGAGAGATTTTCTCAAGGGAGCTGTGCAGAGAATGGAAAAGACTCTCATGTAAGCAAGATGCTATGTTTTGCATGAAAACTCTTACACAATACATTTTCTGTTTCATAAACAAACGACCTGATGCTGAGCAGAGCCATGGATTTGCACTGGGGCTTTGCCCTCTACAGATCTCATCTGAGACTCTGGGGCTAAGGAAAAAAATAATTTTACTTTGTGGGCTTTTTTGTTTTCTTCCTTTTTGCTTCTTAACAAACAGAAGTTTACATATGTAGATACAGAGGAAGGAAACGAGTCCTAGCGTGAGCAAACAGCTTGGAGACCTGACTGCTCCTTACATACAAAGAAAATAAGGATAACCGCGTCCAAGTTTTGCCGTGTGAGTAGTTTCAGGATCTAAAGAACAACTAGAATGAGATGTAGAGACTGAGCTGGTTTTATACTGAAAAAAACTCACCTACCAACAGAAACAAAACAACACCCCAAGTAGCAGAAGTTGATCAGAATTGCATTGGCTGCTACAATTGCTGCAGAATCACTTTCAGTTAAGGAGCTGCTTGTATGAATTGACTAACTAGTGCTCTTGAATCTCTTTGAAAAGGCAAAAGTGAACATAAAACGGATTTTGTTAAACGTATTTTTAAAATTTGTTAACAAGAAAACTAATGGTAATGCTTTAAGCCTTCATTTAGTAGAAGGCAATCAAGTGCCTACAGATAATGAATAAATAATACATGATGCAAAATAATTTCTTCAGTAAAATAACAAAATGACTGGGAGATAAGCTTCAATTTTTATTATTATTTCTGGCATTAAATATGCTTAGCTCTTGAGATGCATACAATCTCGCCCACATTTTTTTCATGAAAATCCATTCTGGGAGGAACCACTGAAACCTTGCCCAAGGTAACAACAGAGATACCAAGTTCACAAGTCAGTAGTTTTGACTCTCTCCCCTGCCATAATCACAACAGGGTGATTTATGGACATTCTTACAAGAGATCTCCCCTACTGGGTCTCAAAGAAAACACTAATTGTGATACAGGCCCATTGTATCCCTTGCTGGGGAATTTTAGGAGATGTCACTCCTGGAAGCCCGGAGCAAGCCAGCTCCTGTGCACATGACCTTGGTGATTTGGCCTGGGGTAAAGGAAGGACTACATTTTGAATTCCTTTCTGGCCGTGTGACTCAGGGAATATCCAAGTAATTAGTAGTGTTGCTTCAGCTTTGGGGGATTGAGAGCCAAATTCTGCTGCTGTATAAGGAAAATGAAAATCATATCTCCTAGCTCTGTAGGAGAACCTCTCTAAGCATCCTTCTCTTGCTTCCCTCCAGGGTGAACTGCTCCACCATGCAGTATTGCAAGAAAATGGTGGGCCAGTGGTTAAGAGCTCCTGTGGGAGGGAGAGATCTGGGTTTCAGACCCAACAGCTACCAAAAGGAAGGCCTAACTAAGGCACAAAGATGAGTCACTTCTACTCACCCTTTTGGTGTAGTATTTCTGGAGGATGTGACTCTCGTAACTTGGCAACACAGCATCCATGACATCACTTAATCTTTTTGCAACATTTGGCAGCCATGTAAAATGCCTTACAAGAAGAAGAGCTCACACCACAGACATTGCATTCATAAGAAAATAACATTCATGTGGCTATGTTCTCTGCTACTCTGCTTGTCATCCCTTCCGCGGGGATTTTCTTGGAACATGGGCTTATTTCAAGCAAATCTGATAGAGAGGCTAAATGCCTCAAAATACCAAGTTCCTACAGTTGCTACCAAAATTAATGGCCAAGTAGAACGGAGACATCTGAGATAGCAACGCCATAAAAAGACTGATGGATATTCGACATGAATATTTTACATCAGAAAATAAACAGGGGAAAGAGCCATCAGAAATCAGACTTCTTAAGTTCCATTGCTCATGAAATTGCTAACTCCTACTTGTTATTACTTGTCTTAGTAACACTGCCTTCTGCCTCAGGCTCCTGTTATAAATGTTTCTGAGGATATTTTCTCAGAAGGAAACCAATTATTTTAATCACTCCTTTTAATAAAAATACAAACATTGCAGTTATTCAGTTTCCTCTTCAGGTCTTTGCCCATTAAGAGTCCAGTGTAGCAGGTCTGAAAAAAACACTCTCCGGGTGGCTTCCTGTAAGCACACCACAGTTGGTCACCTTTTCTTTCTCTGAGAAAAAGACATGCCACCAACTTCTACTTAGAACAGCCCAGGAACAGCCAAGCACGTGGAATTTTCCTTTGAGTTCTGTGATGTGTGATTGCTCCTAAGTGCCATGCCCCTGACTCCCAAGGTCCGTGCAAGCAAGAACTGGAAAAGGCACTGTTACGACATGGCAGCTGCTGCTTGAGGACTGAAGGCACTGAGCAACACTTCCTGGCCCCTTCTGTCCCTTATGAAAGTTTATTGGTTTAGAACCTCTGCAACATAGATAATGCATCTTGGAAAATATGAAGATAGACTCAGATTTTAAGGCCATCTTAAAATGCTGAGAAGGCTGTAAAATGTAGAGCCCTTTAGACTGATTCTTTACATGATTAAGGTCAATAACATTGCTTAGCGGTATCTTCATCTAGTTTGGGATTTAGGCAATTCCATGTCATTCTTAAACATTTCATTTGAAAGCATAGGAGAACCTCCATCTTACGAAAAGTTTATTTTATTTATTTTTTTTATTTCCACTTTGAACCATTCCTACTAGGGAAGAATCCCAGAACCAGAAAGCAGATGACACTGCCCTACCCCTGGATTTTGCTATGCCATACAGTGATATGTGAAAGCACCGTGTGCAATGGGTGATGGCTCCTACAGAGGGCCTTTTGCAGGCGTCCTTCCATCTCCCCTCCCTATGGAAGCCTGCTGAGGTGCTCATCAGCCTGGCTTCTTCAGTGCAGCAGAAGGCGACTTTGCCAGCACTGAGAAGATTTTAATCCAGATGTCAAGCAGCCAGCTGCTCAGTTCAGCAGTAAGCTGCAGATCCAACCTGTTTGGGCTGATGGAGGTTCAGGAAACCCAGCTCTGTGGCCTCCTGTCACACGAGGTCGTGTCACACGAGGAGGCTCCCTGCCAGCCTGCAGCAGCAGGCTGTAATCAATCACTGAGCCTGCGATTGGGCTGAAGATAAACCCTAACATCTACCTGAGGAATTTCACAAGAGCTGTTTTCTGTTGCCTGCACTGGCTGTCAGTAATTTTTGCTATTGTTTTTTCAGTCATTTACTGGCTGCACCTGGTGGTTAGCTTTTTCATGCTAATGCATTGCCTAACATCGATGTCAAGCCAGCCAACTCAGCTCTTTTCTTTTAACCTTTAAAAAAACATAGACGAAAGCTGCACGTCTTCACATCTTTTGACACTTCCCAGAAAATACTAAAATGTGTCACAAGTTGACTCAGAGTTCAGCAAACTCCCTGCAACTTTCCTTTTCATAATATTGCCAAAAAGAAGCAGGTCAAAGGGCTAATGGAGTTGAATTTCCCTTACTGACTGCTGCACTCCGTTAGCCATACTCAGAGCAGGGTGATGGGACACCCATTGCACCACTCTGTGCTCCGCTTCCTCATCAGCACTGCAGCTGTGTCCTGGCACTTCACTTCATGCTGCAAAAAATGCCAAGTAGCTGCTGATAAGACAAAGTGCCGGACAGGAGTGGCGAGTGTCATTTTCTTTCTGGAGATGCTTTTGCTTCTCTCTAAAACACGGAAAACCTGGAGCTGCTTGCAGGCACGGGGCACACCTCAAATGGATTTTGGCACTTCTCAGCTTCAGAACTTATTTAAGGAGCCTAAATCAAATTCTAAGCAACCTATGGTAGAAAGCAGAAGACTGTGTTCTCCACTGAGAGAACAGCTTGCGGAGCTATTACTGTAATAACACTGCCTCACAAAGAATACTCATTTGAGTGGTTAATTGTTTCCAGCTCTGCGCTAGTGTCATCCCAGCAGAATTAGGCCCAGCATGACTTCTGCTGCATTGGCCAGTGTTATCGCAGCGCACAGAGCACTTTCCAGCAGACGGGGAAGCATTTAATCACCTAAGCGAGCACTTTCACCGCTCCAGCAGTCAGCAAAGAGCCAATGCCCTAATGCAGCAAGTACCCGTTCCAGTAATGATAATTTGCTAACTCCATTGCTCAGGCAAAGAGAAGAGAAATGTGTGATCCGCAGCAGAATATCTAGTGCAAATGTCAAAGCTGCAGTGCCCATGTGCAAGCTAAATGCCTGCTGCAGCTCCCTCATCCACATCACGTTCCCCTCCTCTTCATCCAAGCAGCTGCACAAATTTCGGCCTTTTATTTCAGGTGCACCCAGATAACTTTCATTAATTTAGCCTGGGAAATGCACGTTTAAGCCACTGTTGCAAGCAGCTTAGTTTTAATGAGGATCAATGTAGAGTCTTCACATTGAAAACACTCACGCACCGTGTTCTGCCTGGGTAAAAGAACTGTACGTGTACCGTCAGCACTGGGGTGCGTAGCTGGCATCTGCAAGCCTACATCGCTCCTTCTTTCAGCTTCCCTCCCCCTTCCTTTTCATTACACCCACCGACGACGCGTAGGATTCACTGACATTGCAGTCAATACCGTGTGGGCAGCATTCCACCCAGCTCACTCGGCTCCAGCTCTGCTGCCGGCGCAGCACGGGGCACGCTAGAAAGCTTCACCAGCACAGGCAGAAAATGAGTTTATTCGCAGCCAGCTCAGCCACACGGGCGGTACGCAGGAAGGATTCGGGGCAGGGCGGCGGTGCTGAGTTTAGCACGCGGGCCGAGGCGAGGCAGCGCTCCCGCGAGCAGGACGGGGGCACGCCGGCCGCCGGCGCTCCCTCGCTCAGCCCGCGGCCCCGCTCACTCGGCCCGCCCCGGGAGGCGGTGCGATGCGGCAGGCGCCGCCCGGCGGCCGAGGGGCGGGAGCTCGCCCCGAAGCACAAGTCCCGCCGGCGGGGCGCGGGCGGCGCTGGGCGCCCGGGGCGGCAGCGGAGCGGGGCTGAGCGGCGGCGTGTGCTGGGGGCGGGAGCGGAACCGGGGCGTTCCGGTCGCTTCTCCCCGCTGTCCGGCGAGCGGCCGGGGGGCGTCGTGCGGCACGCGGAGGAGGAGGAAGGACGGGCTGTTGGGGGGCTGTCTGAGCGCTTCTTGGCTCTGTCCCCAGGCGGCGGCGGTGGCCGCGGGGTCCATGAGGCTCGGGCTCTCGGCTCGCCCCGGCTCCGGCAGCGCCCTGGTGCGGCGGCGGCGGTGAGATGGGGGGCAGCCTGGGCTGCCACCGCTCCATCCCCCGGGACCCCGCCGACCTGTGCCACAGCCGCAAGTTCAGCGCGGCGTGCAACTTCAGCAACATCCTGGTCAACCAGGAGAGGCTCAACATCAACACGGCCACCGAGGAGGAGCTGATGACGCTGCCCGGGGTCACCCGAGCGGTGGCCCAGAACATCGTGGAGTACCGAGAGTACATCGGAGGTTTCAAGAAGGTGGAGGACCTGGCGCTGGTGAGCGGGGTGGGGGCGGCCAAGCTGGAGCAGGTGAAGTTTGAGATCTGCGTGAGCAGTAAGGGCAGCTCGGCGCAGCACTCGCCCAGCTCCCTGCGGAAGGACCCGGCCTCCGAGCACCACCTGTCCGCCACCAAGATCAACATCAACACCGCCACGCCGGCGCAGCTCATGAGCATCCGCGGCGTCACCGAGAAGATCGCCAACAGCATCGTGGACTACCGCAAGGAGCACGGGCCCTTCAAGAGCATCGAGGACCTGGTGAGGATGAACTGCATCAATTCCTCCTTCCTGGACAAAATCCGGCATCAGATTTTTGCAGAGAGGTCCCGACCCCCTTCGACGAACACCAACGGCGGCCTCAACTTCACAGCCAAGCCCCATCCCAGCCCCACTTCTCTCAGCCTCCAGAGTGAGGACTTGGATTTTCCCCCTGGGGGCCCAACCCAGATCATCTCCACTCGCCCCTCTGTGGAGATGTTCGGGGGGCTGAGGGATGGCAGACCCGTGCTGAGAGTGGCTACGTGGAACCTGCAGAGCTGCTCCATCGAGAAAGCCAACAACCCGGGTGTGCGGGAGGTCATCTGCATGACGCTGCTGGAGAACAGGTAAGAGGCAGCATTTGTCCCGTCGGACCAGCTTCCTTTGGTCAGTACCTCTAGGCTTATGTGCTGTAGTGTCCCGTTGTGATACTAGTACCTTCTTCCTTCTTGCCTTCCATTCCCACTCCTTGTCGTGGATCCCTGATTGAGTCCTGATGCTGGTGGGTATGGCGATTGTCTCTAGACAAAGCTATTGAAGTCCTTGACAAATGGCGAGCCACCCAGTTAAGTGCATGTGTATTTATGCTTATTGGTTATGTTGGTCACAGTGGGCCAGTTAGGGCTTGTTGCCATGGTCAAGGATTGGTTCTGCAAAAGGTGAGAGCCTTTTGAACAAGTCAGGCTTTTCTTTCCTACCTGAAGTGAAAATGCTTTGCTTGGGGCTGTGACTTCCTTAACCTCAATGTTGGGGCTGTAGTCTGCTCTGCCTTGTGCCTGCTCATTAAGGGGGAGATCAAAAGACTTCAGTGCATGCAGGATGCCTTGGGCTGTATAATGAGCGTGGAATGCCACAGCTCATCTCATGAGGGTGACACAGGTCAATAATGAGCAAGCATTTGCTGAGTATTTGCTAAGCTGGAGAAGATGCTCATCTGCAAGAATGTTTAATGTGGGGCAGCTACCTGGATTGTCCCCGTGCCATGCTGATATGAGTGGCTGCCTCTGCCCTCTGTGTTGGTGGCAGGGCATCTGCTGGGCAGGGCTGAAACCCTCCTGGAGGCAGGCAGCCAGCCCAGACTTCACTGAGTTTAGAGACACTGCATATGATCTGGTTGCAGTGTGGTCAGTGGCCAAGCTGACCTTTGAAACCATCTAGGCTGGTACTTCTGTTTCACAGCTGTGAAGCCAGGAGAGGCTTTTTGTAGGTAATTACTCAGCAGTGCTGGGGTGCCTCTTTTCCAAAGAACTTTGTTGCTGGACTCCCTGTAAGAATGCAGTGACAATTTTGCGCTCTTCTTCTGTGCTCTTCTTTTCACATGTTAAATCTGTCCCAGCTTATCTGTTTTTTCGTTTGTGGCATTGGGAAACTTGCTTTTCTCTCTGGCTTCTGTTCAGAATCCCAGCTGGAAATTGGTAGGGTGACTCTCAGACTTCTAAATATGAGATTATGATGGGGAAAGGAAATGCTGACAAACCGTTATGCTTGGTGGTGCCAGGAGCCCTTTCCTTCCCTGGAACTGAGCTGCCATGCTGAATGATGGCCGTTGTCCATGTGGTCACAGAGGTCAGGCACACTGGAAAGATGGTAACAGTGTTTTGGCATCCGGTGTTGTGGTACGGTGTCCCCAGTTAGGGACACCTCTGTGCAGCTTTCCTCCCGCTGCTGTGTGGTATAGGGGCACCCGATGCTCCAGCATAGGAAATGTCATGGCTGGAGGCTGATAGACAACACAGAAGCCAAAATGGAGCGGAGAGTCCAGCTAGGAGTTAGGTGTTGTGCTCTGTGCTTTCAGCTTTCGTTGGCTGTGCTGCTATTTCAGACACCCCACAGCTCCCCCTTCCCTCAGTGATAGCTCTTCCAGTTGTGCTGGCTGGGGTGGTCCTGGGGATGAGGTCTCATGGAGCTGGGTGTCAGGGGCAGGTATTGCTGTTGGGGAGCATCCATCTCTTCATCCCTCCAATCTTAGGATTGTTGGGTTCCAGTTTTGGGGAAAAAAGAAAAAAAGAAAAAAGTGCCTTTGGTGATTTCTACTTATTTACCTTAGGTCCTCATCTGGTGAAGTGTTAACCGCCCCTCACTTCTGCATCTTCAGCAGTACTGGGGGAGAGGCACAACCCAAAACAACACATCTATTGAAAAAGGCAGAGAAAGTGGCTTATAACATAAGCCTGCCTTGGCCCAGGCTGCACACTGTGCCTGTAGAGTTTCTGATTTTAGCTTGCGTGTCACTTTCTTTCTATCCAAGCAGGTACTCGATTAGTGGAGTGAACGCTCTCTGAAACTCTGAAGGAGCTCGATACAAGTAGTTTTTTCTTCCTGTTCCATTTAATTGCACAAATACGCACTGTACAATTCTTTTCAGTACTTGACCGTGCTTCTGATAAGCTGAAAAGAAGAGAGTGAGTGATGTACATCCACAGACAGGCCTGTGAAAGCTTCTTGGGAAAGCAAATGTGAGAACAGAAAAATCAATACAGTGCAGGAAAAAAGTATACATTGGGAAAAGTTTTACTCAGCACCTCAGGGAGGAGCAGGAAGGAATTTCCTCTTGCTTATGTTGTGTTGCTGAGGTCCATGGAGCTTTGCTGCTGTAAGAGGCTTTGCTGAGATCATAAGCAGCCTCCCGTGCATGTGAAGTCCATGTTCCCCTAGCTACAGGCCCTGGAAGCTGATAAAATGGCCTGCAAACTAATCTTTGCCCAGGTGAATTGCCTCCAGTTGATAATTGGCAGGAAAAACTCATCTTCTTTAGTAAAGAGCACACTGGTGCTGCACAGAGCTTCCCAGTGCTTTGGTCCAACACAATCCGTGTGCTACAGAAGGTGTGTGCTTAAGGTGCTCAGTGGTTGGTCATAGCAGGGAACTTCAGCAGCAAGCTTTTCCTGGTTGATCTGAAGACTAGTTAGCCTGACAGCTTAGCTCGTAAGCGTGCTGCCTTTTTGCTAATGCACTTTGCGCTCTGCCATCCACATGTACCTCAGTCATGCAACTCTATGTGGTCTCAGGGGCTGCTTGGTGGCAGCGTGGCTCCTGTGTGACAGCCTGCATCCTCTTAATTTCTAAGCCCAAGAACATACAGCAAGTCAAGAAGATAGATAGTCATAAATAATGTGTAAAGTGCAGTGAAGAATCTTAATCTGAGCTGTAGATCTCTGTACAAGAGCTTTCATGACAGTTGAAAGGCTGGGTTTTTTTGTGGTTTTAAATATGTATTATTTAAATTTTTCTCCATCCCCGTTCACTTCACACAACTTTGAGACCTCTTGGACTTCTTTCAGGCATTAGCAATGGGAAAAATTGCTGCTCGTTTCCAGGTGAGGCTGGAAGATGAGGCTTTCTTCAAGCCCTGGGCAGTTTTGCACTGAAAGAACGGTGTTGCAGGAAAGGGAAGAAAGAGTGCCCCTATTTATTTAAGACAAACAAACCAAAAAAAAAAAAAAAAGAAAGAAAAGGTCAAACTTCACATGGAGTAATCTGCTGAAGGAGGGGGGAAAAAGTAAGCCACACATTCCCAAAAGTGCTAAATTTCATAAGAATAGCAGCAGGAGGAATGTATACCAAATCGGTAAGTATGACTGCTACTGCTAAGCTATTTTGAAGTGCATCACTGCAGTGCAAAAATAGAGAAATACAGCCCTGCCCTCAGCCTCTTTCTTACGTTACAGGGATCTATGCTTATGACTGTTTGGAGTGGAGGAATGAGGTATTTTCATTCAGAGGACTGGAGAGTAATTTTAGAAGAGATTAACACGATGAACATGGAGGCGAGCGTGACAAATTGGATTAAAGTATCAAATGTGGGTGAAATTGTCCAAACTCGTGGTGTTTCCTGCAGGTATGGTACAGCAAACATGGCACGTGTTTAAAGCAGGGGCAGAGGCGACCTTCCTTGCTGCTAGCAAGCCTTGGGTTGGGGAATTGTCATCAACTGTTTATACTCACCTCAAGAAAATGTAGTGTTAGCATGGCATGATCATGCCAGACTACTGAAGTCAAATAAAATGCAGTGAGATTCCTTACAGGGAGGACGAGCAGCCCCAGAGAAGATGTTTTCTCTGACAGAGGTCAGGAGAGGACCAGGAGGGTTATCCCCTTACCTGGGGGTAGATTTCTTTCCATTCTCAGTCCGTACCTGTCTCAGGCCTGTCTCTCCTGGACATTCAGATTGAGCGTTAGGAAGAGGTTCCTCACCAGAGTGTGAGCACTGGAACAGACTCAGAGCAGTGGTCACAGCCCCAGGCTGCTGGGGTTCAAGGAATGTTTGGACGACGCTCTCAGACACAGGGTTTGAACTTAGGGTGGTTCTGTGTGGAGCCAAGAGCTGAGCTCTCAGATCCTCGTGGGTCCTTTCCAGCTCGGCATATTCTGTGATTCTCGATTCTGTCACCTGAACTCATGATTGCCATGATATCCATGATTGCTGTCCAGCTCGTACATGCCAGGAGCGCCTGCTGTGTGACTGCAGCACTAAACGTAACACAGGTATGTGCAGCACCAGCTGATGCACAGAGCACTCTAGAGGTGCATCCTCTAGTTTAATTACTTGCTTGAAAGCATGCTGGTAGCCAGGGGCAGCAATTAGCTGTGCACGTTTCCCAGCACGTTTTCTGGGGGAGGTTTTCTAACTGGTTTAAGTTATACTTTTCAATACTGAGCACTAACCTTATGAAGACTGTTTTTTGTTTTTGTTTTTTAATTGTAGTCATGTTTGTCAATTCAATAAATACAAATTGACAGAGAATCTGAAAGCCAACTATTTAAAAATAAAAAATATAGATATGGTAGGGAGATGGTGGAGCATCAGGCTGCTAGGTCTTGGGGTTATGTTAGATGGAGCATAGCACTTGTTCCTTCTTATCACAGTTAGCTCTTCCTGATGCTGAAAGGATCTGCAGTAAAGCCTTAATGTGTGCTGCACTGATTGCCGTAGAGTAGCAAATAAAGGTAGCGATGTAAGGTTTGTACTTGCAGAGGTTTCTCTCTCTTGGCTCCATTTCCCTGAGGGTTGGTGTCTGTGTTTCCCTTGCGGGGCACTTCAGCCCCCTGCCCCCAGCTCTGTAACCAGCTGGCCATTTTTAGTTTGGTGTGATGCGGTCAGAATGATGGGAGGGGAACCTGTCTCCAAATACACAACTTTGCTTCTACTTGCAGCAGGGTCTGGTAGTAGCAGCAGTGGCCATACCTGCATGCCTTGGAGGCTCTACATTGGGCTGCCTTTGTAATTTCTCTCTGTCACTGTGACTCTCAGTGACCCAGCATAGCCCCAAGGTATCTCTGCTCCATGTCTCTCTTTCTGGGTCTGTTTGGTTTTCTTCTATCAGCCTAATGCTGTGCTGGGGCCCTGCCAAGAATAATTCCCCTGCAATAAAAGAGCAGGAAAGAGGCCCGACTCAAATAACTCGGCTGTGCTAATAAGTCTTAAATTGCAAAAGAACAAATACACCCTCCCCTACTTATGTAATGTGTAGGAAATCCTGCCTCCTGCTACCTCAGGGAAAAATGTGAGAATAAAGGAGTTTTTTAGATACCTTCTAGGGGTGCTTTGCAAAGTGATTTTTTTAACACTAGAAGTACAGAGGCAGGTCATGCCATTAATTTGCACTTTCTGATACTTCTGAAGATGACAATAATCGTGTGGCAGAACTGATGGTTGTTATTTTGCTCTCAATCTATATGAGCTTAGCAGGGTCACTTTTAAAGAGTGATCTGTGCATTTGCTTTACTTCCACGATTGAGCATCTGAATGCATTCCTTGAGCATCTGTGCAGCTATATCTGAACAGCTACTTTTACCAGTCTACCCCCTTTAAAGATAAGAATGTGGCTGGAGGAGCAGTGTAGCTAAAGGTCAGTTCATCAGTGTAAAATAAAACCAAACTTTCTCCTGTCTTTTATTCTAACCTTCCTGTGCCGCTGCAGTTTGTCCCAGAAAGCCTGACAAGAATGGGACGGATCAGGGAGGCAAGCATTTACTTCAGATGTATAAAATTTCCAACATGTGTACTTGATACATCTGGCATCACTTAATGTCTGCATAGTTTCACTCCATGCCTTCGGGGCTTTGCTGCCTGTTTGATGCACATCAATGGATTCAAGTTACGGATTGCAGGTACTTTAGGAAAGCAGAGCTGCCAAATTACTCCTGCAGATTCTGCAGGGCTTGCTGTATCCCACACAGCAAACGTGGAATGGATGGGCTGATTCGTGGCAGCCGACCAGCACCCGATGTTCTGCTGCCTGCTTCAGGGCCCGTGGGGCTGTGACCTCATCCTGCTCAGCTTTTCAGAGATGTTGTGCTGCCCAGCCCAGCTGCAGGAAGCAGAATAGTGCCAATGTGCAGGGCTGCATCCTGTAAGAAGAAACCTAGATTGCTTTCTGACTCTACTGCAGTTTTGGAGCTCACAGCACAGCCTCAGGAGCAGTGGATTTGTAGCTTTGCCTTAAAAAGAGCAACAGGAGCAATCCTGAAGTCCAAAGATGCTACTGCCGTTCTGTCACCGGGGAAAAGGGGAACGCAAACCAGGGGGCCACAAACAAAGCTGTTGAATACTGCAAATCTGTGGGACTGCGTGGGTGAAATCCCACTCAGCCCTGCCCAGGCGAGGGAAGACCATCTCTGCAGAGGCTATCTCCAGCTGCATGAGGCTGGGGCATTGTGAGGAGGCTGGTTCTAGGGCTTCAACTGCACTCTTCCCACTGCCGGAGCTCAGTTCTTGTGTGGCGGTGTGAGGAGGGCCCTGCAGCTCTAGCCTGCAATTAGCACTGCCTAGAGTTGCTGGGAGCCCTGCCCAAACAATGATCTCCAGGCTCAGCCAGATGAGCAGGAAGAAGTTGATAGGGCACAGATTATAGCATGTCTATTACTTATTTTTAAGTGGTATTGTTCTTGGTGGCAGTGCAGGTGTAAGCTGACATACTGAGGCGCAGCATCACCGTGAAATAATTACTACAGGCTGCAATCATTTCTCAGTGCTTTTGTGTAGTAGGGTGATGGAGACAAGAACTGTGGCACGGCATTAATAATGGTGGTTAAAAATAGGAATGCAGTAGCTTCTTTGTTTCCAGATTCTTTAATCTTTATTATTTTTTTTTCACGAGAGGGGATGGTGCCAGCTGGGATTCAAGCAAGCACTAATCCATTGCAGGATGATACTGCTGGTGACAGAGCATCCGAGTGCTTGGTGGCTGCAGCAAGGTGCAGGTGGGAGCTCCTAAGCCCCATGCCAGAGGTGGGGATGGCTTCCCCTTGCCCAGGGCTCACCCTCTTCTGCTACATCTCTTCTGGGCAGCACATCCACTCCTTGTTCCTGACTGGTGTTGCTTTCAGACATAACAACTGTCATAGAGTAGCCAGGAGAATGAGTGCTGCTGACCTAATTTCCATCCTCACAGTGAGGAGGTTTTAAGGGCAGGAGCAAGACTTCAGCCCTGCGCTATTATTCCCACTATTGGTGAGAATAATACCACTAGAGGCTGGTACTAAAGAGATTACTGGAAAAAACTGATTGAGGTGACCCATGTGTGGGCAGATGTTCCAGTAGTTGAACAGTGCGTAAGTAATAACAAGAAAAGTTAATTAGTATGGAAAAATGCATTTGAGAATATATATTGTTATAGATGCTGATGGTGAAATACTCTGGCTATTGAGCACACTCCATTTGCAGTGGGATGAATCCAGCAGATAGTTCACA
>JAPSGF010000102.1:583275-640885 GCA_035772895.1 Perdix hodgsoniae | reverse complement strand
TGGTGTTGGGACTGGTGTTATTTAACATCTTTGTAGGTGAAATGAACAGTGGGATCGAGTGCATACTCAGCCAGTTTGCAGATGACACCAAGCTGAGTGGTGCATTTGACAAGTTAGAGGGAAGGGATGCTATCCAGAGGGACCTGGACAGGCTTGAGAGGTGGGCCCCTGCCAGCCTCAGGAAGTTCAACAATGCCAAATGTAACTAGAAATGTTACTAGCTGTAACCTACAGCTAGGTTAGGGCAATCCTAAGCACACAGTACTGATACAAGTTGGGTGGAGAATGGCTAAGAGCAGCCCAGAGGAGAAGGATTTAGCGGTGTTGATTGATTAAAGACTCAGTATGAGCTGGCAGTGTGTGCTTGCAGCCCAGAAGGTCAATTGTATGCTTAGTTGCATTAAGGGAAGTGTGACCAGCAGGACGAGGGAGGTGATTCTGCCCCTCTACTCTGCTCTTGTGAGACCTCACCTGGATTACAGTGTCCAGTTCTGGGGCCCCCAACACAAGAAGGACATGGAACTGTTGGAGCAGGTCCAGAGGAGGGCCATGGAAATGATCAGAGGGCTGGAGCACCTCCCCTGTGAGGACAGGCTGAGAGAGCTGGGGCTGTTCAGCCTGGAGAAGAGGAGGCTCCAGGAGGACCTTAGAGTGGCCTTTCAGTACCTGAAGGGGGGCCTACAGGAAAGCTGGGGAGGTTATAAGCACTGATAGCGACAGAACAAAGGGAAATGGTTTTAAACTGGAAGAGGGTAGTTTTAGATAGGGGGAATAAATTCTTTACCGTGAGGGTGGTATCACACTGAAACAGGTTTGCCAGTGAGGCTGTGGATGCCCCCTCCCTGGAAGCATTCAAGGCCAGGCTGGATGGGGCTGTGAGCAACATGGTCTAGTGGGAGATGTCCCTGCTTATAGCAGGGTGGTTGGAATTCTGTGATCTTAATGGTCCCTTCCAACTCAAACCATTCTGTGGTTCTAAAATCTGTTGCACTGACCATCTGCATGAAATAACACAGTTGTGCAGGGACTCCCGTCTCTATTCTGAATAATTCAGGTGAGTATCAGAGCAAGGATCACTGAGCTATTCCTGTGCTCCAGCTGAGCTAATTGACCTTGTTTCCATTCGTGGCTCTCCCAGGAACTGGCTAGTGAGGCAGCTGGGCTGTCTGCAGCATCCAGCCAGCCAGCTTGCCTGGAATAGGTTTGGGTCCCCATGTCTAGTGCTGCTGTACATAGCATAGGCATGTGTGGTGTGCGAGGACACCTTGGTGCCATGTAGGCTGTCTGTCGTGGCTCTGTGTCTGGGGCGGTGAGTCTGGCACATGCATGCTTCTGGTCATCTGGGGAAAAGTCCTGCCAGCTAATGCTATTCCTGGCTGCAGTTCTTGCCTTAGATTTAAGGGGAAGAGAAGGAATTGGAATATTTTCTTGCCTTTTTCCTTTCTCTGAAGCGTTTCAGGTGAAGTTGTCTAGATACCGTACAAATTTAGCTGAAGTAGCTGTCCAACAGCTGAGCTGGTTTGTAATGGGTTATTGAACAGCTAATTAATCAGCAAGGATTTTGTTTTGTGGTGTGGTGGCAGGCTTCCTGCTCTGAATCCCTTGTGCTCCCAATATGCTGTTCGTCGTGCAAAAATGATATGCCCTTCCTTTGCTTTATAAAGGTGAAAAAGCACGAACCTCTTCTGGATAGAGGAGGAAGAGGCTGTGGCTTTTGTTTTGGGAGTTCTCCTTTGACTCCTTTTTATTTATAGCTCTGTTTTTCCCCACTTCTCCCTTGTTGGTCTGTTCAGCATGTGCTTGTGGTCACAGAAAGCGCACACTGTCCTGCTCCAGTGATGTTTTTGCAGCATTGCTCATGGTGACTGGCGGTCACTGACCTCTCTGGGGTTTGGCTGGTGTCAGTGTTAGCCAACTTTCTGCTGAACTGGTGGTGGTCTGCTGTTGGATTCACAGCAGGTGCTAACTCAGGACTCCTGCTTTAGTCTCTGTATATACTCTCTTTAAGCAAATAAGACCAAGTTTGCCTCTAGCTTACTGCCACTGAATGTTGTGCCAGAAATGAGTCTAATTTGATACTGAAAAATTAGCTGTAAAATGTTTGCATTTGTTGCTTTTATGCACAAAATGGAAGTTCTGTGGCTTTGCTGCTGAACCTACTGACAGCACATAAAATAACTGCCTTATTCCTCTTCTGCAACCTTTATGCGGGCCAGCCTGAGTTACCCCACGCTTTTGGCAGCAACAGCAGTGCAGTTTTTGCTGTCTGTCTACACATATTTTCCTGCTGTTCCTTTGTCCTACTCCTTGCCTTATCTCTCGCTGTGTTTAAATTCCCCATTCATGATCAATGCAGCCCAAAGTGTGTACTGCCAGCTGTCCTCTGCACTGGCCTCCCCTAAACAAACAGGGTGTTGAGCAACAAGCAGGATGGCATCACACCTTCTCTTTCTGCAGCAGAACAGGATGAGTGAGGTTTGAGCATAAGCACTGAGGGCCAGGACTGTACAGAGGAACCTGAATCCAGCTAGTGGAAATTTGGGGTTGGGTTAAGATGTGAGCAGTGGGGAGGGATGGATGGGTCAGTGCTACTGTCAGGCAGCTTGGCCTTGTTTCCAACATATCTCAGAGGGATCTTTATCAAAAGATTACTCTTTGGTTACAAAAAAAACAAACAACTCTCAATTGTGTGTTTTAATCACTTCTGATTTCTCTGGTGAAAAGTATTAGCACAGGAAAGGAAATCATGGCAAAGAAGTTTTGGGACCGAGCAGTCCTCCATCAGCGGCTCATGGATTTAATAGATATTTGGACAACATCCACACTGAGCACTTGACTGTAAAAATGTTGGGAAAAAATACCTGTCTGACAGTTGAAGTACTCAAGCCAAAGCCCCATCGAAGCATGTGATGTTTCCCTTTTCTTTTTTTAAATCGAGAACGCTTGCATTTTGCTGTGGGTTGACTCACTTCACCTTCTGCTGCAAGGAGCTCCCAGACCCATTTCATTTTTGACTTTTTTTCATAGAATCATAGAAAAGATTGGAAAAGACTGAGATCATCCGGTCCAACTATCAGCCCATCCCCACCATGCCCACTAACAGTGTCCCTCACTGCCATGCCTGTATGTTTCTTGAACCCTTCCAGGGATGGTGACTCCACCAGTTCCCTGGACAGCTTTTTTTGTTTGTTTGAAATACGGCTGCATTTTTGAGCTCTGAATTGCACATCCGTGCACCCAAACTGGGCAAAATACAAGTGAAAATAAAGAAGCACGGTAATCTGTCCAGTGAGTTTCTGTCAGTTGAAATGAAATTGCCTCTATCTTTGACCTTCAGACTTGCTCTTTTGATCTGAATGTGCCTCCTTCCTCACCTTCTCTCCTGTCCTACTGAACACTTGTCTCTGGCTTTGCCTGCCTCTTAAATTGCCTTGCCACACCTTGAGTGCTTCCAGCTAGCCCAATTGCATTTTGATTGAGCCTTTGCTCTGAAGCCATTAGGCCTGAATTACGATATCACCCATCTACGAGGACAGGGACTTCCAGTTTCCTTTGATCATCTGTGGTATTTCCCCCAAATCACTCTAATCTGCTTTCTGTTCCAAGATATGTTGCAGTATTTCTGTCTCCTCTGCTGAAGCCTCTCCCCAGGCAGGTTGAAAATCGGAACCTTTTAAGGTAGTTCAAGTTTCAGGCAGAACCTGATTGAAAATTGCGGCCTTGCCTTTTGTTCTGGAGAAGGAAATAGAGGAGGCTTCTGGACCAGTGCTTTAGGGGAAGAAAGTCCCTATGCTTTTGATTTCTGTTCCTCAGATAGGCTTAAAGCTTCAAAGCAAAAGGCCTTCTTAACTTCCCGATGTGCTGGACATGGAATTATTTTTAACTCACAGGAGTGGTTGTTTAAAAGGAATTAGTAAGTCCATTAGGAGCTTAACAGCACAACCTTTCAGATTTATTATTTTTTTTCCCTGAGCCTTCATTTGAGTCTTTCTGATTCTGCTGTGCCACAGTGACACTGAAAATTGCTGCCCCAACTGCATCTTACTACCTTAAAGATAGTGCCCAGAGATAGCAGCTCCGGGAGGAAAGACTAATGAATTGATATCAGAACGATCTTCTTGCTTAGCAGCTCTCCAACACAGGGTGTTTAAGCATGTCTCTTAAAAATAGAAAGTACTGAAGGAATCTCAGCTCTGTCAGCGTGGAGTCATTTGTCTTCGCTGTGTAAATATGGCTTGGTTTGGCTTTGGCATTTGCAGGAGTGAGTTGTCTGTACAAAACTCCTTGTAGCTTAGTTTTAGAAGTACTTAATGGTGCATTTTGAGGGATCATTTGGAACCTAGAGGCAGAGCAGCTAATGAGTACCGTCCTGGTTGGTGTGTTTTTCATCAGGAATGTCAGTGGATAGTCTGAAAACTTCTTTCCTTTTGGAGGCTTGCCAGCTGTCTGTACTGTCATTTTTCTTCTTGTCACTTGTATGTTTTGGATATTTTTTTTTCCTGTTCCTGTGATTTTGTACCCTGTGATACGGATTGATTGTATCCTAATGTCAATCAAATGTTGTCCATAAACGTTGCATGTATATTTGTTTACTACAGGGCAATATAACGTAGTCTGGGAGCAAAGGTCATGCACTAGCTTCAATTCAGTGTCCTGAGATGGCACTGAAGCTGTCGCTTCTGTTTTAATTACTGCTGGTGTTTGGCTCTGGTTGGACGTCTCAGGTCTGCTCCTCAGAACTGAACCGCTTCTGAAAATGCTGCCAAATCCCAGAGCATTGTCTCTTGTGAAATAAGCGATACTTTGAGTGATCTGGAAATGTGGAAATAGTGGTAACATAGGACTGGTAGAGGTCATTGGGACTGGTTGATGGGAGCAAACCCAGCAAGTAGAATGTGGAAAGCACGTACAGGTCCTCCTGAGCAAGCTGTGGGCTGCTGTGCTTGTCTCAGTGAGGAGCAGGGATGAGGAATGGAGATGGCTGGCAGCCGCAGCAAGCTCTGTCCAGCCAGTGGTGGCACTTTTCTCCCTGCTGAAGTAATTGGGTGCTAAAGGAGAATTATTGAACTTATCTTCATCTCAGTGCCACCTGAACTCCAGCAGGGAAACAAATTGAACCTGACAAATGCTGCCTAATGACACATCTTTCTGCAGCTTGCTTATTCCCTCCTTCCATCCTCCTGTCTGCTGCAGAACATCAAATACTTCTGCCCGTCTCCTTGCTGTGCTGTTGTTTCATCCTGCTTTCCGTGCTGTTGCTTTCCTTAGGAATGTAATGCATGGCAATCTCAATGTTGTAGTACTGTGTTATTGCCTGTAGATATTAAATTATGAGCTTGATTGTTTTTACAAGTTGGTTTTATGGCCCAACTTCAGGATGAAGTCATGGTAACAAAACTGGCACAAATCACACATCTTCAAATAACCTGAAGTGCTTTCTGCAGAGCAGCGATTAGTTTATCCTCAGACTAATGAAGAAACGGGAATGAGAACGTCGTTGTAAAATGGTTATAATATCCGCTTCATGTACTTTGTAGACCTGCAGGTGTGTAAGTACCCCTGAGAAAAACCACCAGAGATGTGTTTGTGTTGCTTTAAGCCCAGTACTGAATCTGGTAAAACAGTTACCAGGGCTCAGAGTGTAGTGCTGTCACCTCTGCTCATGAGGAGTGCCTGTGTTACCTCCCTTGCCACTCCACTGTGTTATCACCTGTTTGGTCTGCAGAAGAAAGCAGTCTGCAGCATGACGAGGTGGAGGAAGGCACAATATTACTGGCAGGATATCAGGGTGGAATTTCAGGGAACATCTTGTAGGCATCTTCACCGCTCTGGTGCACATTGTGCATGTTGTTTGCAAAGGGCTACTTTACCCACAAAATGTGGAAAGCTTGTACAAAGCTGCACGGGGCGTAATTTTGCACTCTTGGCCCAGCTCCATGTGTGAAGCACTGTATCTTCCCATCCTCACTTCCTAAAGTACAACTGGGCTTTGCTTGTAACACCTGGCGAGCTCTGCTTCTGGCCAAGCAGGCTTTCCCATCCCCACAGAAGATTAATGTTTCTAAGGCTATTTTGTATTGAAGCTTCTGACCTAAATAAGGTTGAGAAGCTGGACTGCACAATTAGCGCTGAATGCTAGAAGGGAGAGAGGAAAAAAATAAATAATAACAGAGCTGTGCTCAGGCCACTGTTCTTTGCATTCACAGGGGCTGTCTGTGTGCAGTACTCTTGCATCTTATGCTTTAAAGGCCATTCTTATGTCCAGACACCCCTGAGCCTGGCACGCAGGGCTACTCTTTGACTGGGAAGCTTTCAGAACTTCTTCCTGTGTGTCATTGTGAAGTTTGATGCTGGGACTGTTTCCAGCTTGCCAAAGACACTCTGACATTGTTTGCTCCTAATCCCTCCTCCTCCTTGCAGGGCACGATGTGTATGGAGGATAGCATGTTCTCTTGTTTGCTTTCTGTGCAGAAACACAAGCAGCAGTTCATGGGAATAGCGTAACCCTGGAACAGTGGGGAGCCAAGACAGAGGGCAGTGGCATGGCGTGATGGTGGTGTGACTGGTTGCTCCCACAGTGCTTTCAGGTCCTTTCCAGCTCCAGGGCTGTCTGTGAGCAGGGCTCAGTGTGCCTGCTTGCTGGCCTGCCATCAAGAAGCAGAAACTTTTGGCACTGTGGACGTTCTGCTTTTCAACGTGAGGAAAGGATGCTTCCTTCTTGCCACTGCTTGCAGTCACTCGGGGAATTTGCTGCTGGTTTGCTATTTCTTTTTGTGTGCGTATAGCCAGGGGAAATAAAAGCAGGTTAATAGAGCAGGGAGAATAGGGCTTTGTACTGAACTAGCCTTTTTGCTTCCCAAACCTTAGTTCAGTGAAGAAAAGCAGGTTGCTGAAATAGAAAATATGTATGCATGTGACTGTACAAGGGCATCTTTTGGTGCAGAGATTTGACTTTAGAAGCTTGGATTATGTTATTTATAATCTCATTAAATTGAGATAGTTGTATTGTTGATCTCAAGTGGCCTCCAGGCCAGCCCACCAGACAGCAGAATTGAAAACTGCTGCTCCAGAAGGCCTTATACAGTTCTTGAAGCATTCACCCAAAGAGAGAAAGCAAATAAAGGATGAAAAAGGAATTTATCCCACATACGGTTTTTTTCCTGTCTTCAAACGGGTAAGGAGCTTTGGAGTTAGAACTTCTTCCAGTATGCAGTGCTTTGCCTCTGTTCCCTCTCATTCCCCTTCCGATGTGATTTATTAGCTGTGGGCATTTGGAGTGCTAAAGGAATTGATTTGAGGAGAGAGGAGGCTGGACTGGAATTAAAGCTGTGGTCTGAGGTGTGATAGAGGAGCTCAGTAGTTTGATTTGAATTCGGGATGTCTCTTCCTGTTTACTACAACCTGGGATAAGCTTTACCCATGGATACCAGTCAGCTACACTGGGATCCCTAAGTTGATTTCTACATCTGTATGCCATCACCTTTGCAAGACTGAGCATTGCCAGTGCTGAAAGTTCCTAAACTATGAAGATAGCTCCTAAAAACAAGGGGATTAATGACTTGGAGCTACTTGTACCAATTGCTCAGACTTCTGTGATTCATAACCTGAAACCTCTCGCATTCCTCCCTTGCAGCATCGCCTGGTGGAAGAGCAAAGGCTGTTGTCTGCTCAAAGCAGGCTGAAACAGAGAGGGCAGGATGTTTCCCAGCCAGATCCCATGTCCAGTGAGTTGAATGCATAGGTGCCTGCTGTGGGCTATGTCTTGTGTTCTGCCTCAGCTGCACCTCCTCCAGTTAGCCCACATTTCACATCCTGCAGATGTGATGGGCGTTTCCCTTCTTGAAAGAGCCTTTCAGAACATTGTTGAGTGTTGGCATGGGGGTGGGCGGGGATGAAAGAAAAAGCCCAACACCCCAACTCTGCTCACGTAGGAAATGAGGTGGTTTGCACACCATGTGAGAGGTTTCTTCAGCACAGGCTGTCAGTGTTGACTAACTCTTTACAGCAGCTGGATTTTTCTGCTGGATTGTTGATAACCAACTGAGTATTGGCTGACCTCATGTTGCTACCAACCTCCCGTTGCGTTGGTGCTGTCACCCCTGCTTACTCATTGCAAGAGACTGCAGGGCAACTTAGATTTGTCTGAATGCTTTTTATGACCAAGCAGAATTCCATTGGGGCTATATATGCACCCTAATAACTGCTTTTCATAAGGGTGGAAAAGACCTGAGTTGATTTAACCTTTCATAATTCGGTACCTGGTACCGAATAGCGCAGGTGTCTTTGTGTAAACAGGACGAGTGCAACTTGCTGGTAGCTGCTGGCATGTTTGGCCTGTGTGGTTGGCCAGACTTCAGCTGAAGGGGGGGGCAGGAGGTGGAACAAGGGGCTTCAAACTAAAAGAGGGTGGGTTCAGATTAGATATAAAGAAGAAATGATTTACCCAGAGAGTGGTGAGGCACTGGCACAGGCTACCCAGAGGTGCTGTTGGTGTCCCATCCCTGCAGATGTGCAAGGCCAGGTTGGATGGGGCCCCTGGGCAGCCTGATCTGGTGGGTGGCAGCTCTGCCTACAGCAGGGGGTTGGAACTGGGTGGGCTTTCAGGTCCCTTCCAACTTAAGCTGTTCTCTGATTCTTCTTCCTCTTGTTTGGGGCTGTGAGGAAAGAGGACTGTGACTCCCAGCCCTCCGCAGGGAAGAAAGATCAGCATGAAGGCTGTGCTACAGTCACCAGTCATCCTATTTTCCACATAGTGCTCTGTCTGTCCCAGCTGTTAAATTGTGCTTCAGTCCTAAGAGTAAAGTTGGTGGCTGACCTGTTCTGGCTTTTCAGAAGGAAAGTTTGAAATTCATTTTTCTGCTTCTTTCTTACACTCTGCTTTTCTGGGAAAGCTGCTCTTGGTGTGATTGCATCTTGAGCCTGTTACATGTGATGCGCTGTTATCTTGTCCTCTTGCTAGGAGGGGATGCTAACTGCCTATTCTCTTTATGGCCTTCCTTTCCAAAGTGGGCCCCTGTCCTCCTCCTGCTCCTGTGTCACTGTGTGCTCTTTTCTCGAGCTTCTTTCCCAGAGGATGGTGCTGCTTCATGCTGACCTCATTCAGAGCAAGATGACGAATTGCAGTCTTGCCCTTGGCATTTTCTTTCAGTGAAGTGCTCATGAATGCTGGCATTTTTGCCTTTTTTTTTTTTTTTTTTCCTACAGGCTCTGCTACTTGGCTGGTCTTTTCCTATGTTTGAGATTTGAGGCCTTGGGGACAGGATGATTTTTATATATTTCATATATAGGCCATAGCAGTTGTCACTTGAATAATTTTTAGACTGCTTAAACTAGTGAAAAATCTGTGAACACCCAAGGGGCTACAACCAGGTTGCTGTATGACACAGTTGCTGCCATATTCTCCAAGGATCATCCTCTTGGGCTTGTTACCTTCTTCTTCCTTCTTCTCTTCTCATGATATGTCAGATTCCACTTAGTCCATATCAGGACGTTGCTGCAACCGCCACGTTCCAAGCCTTGTTAGCATCATGCTGGAGGAGAATTCAGCCTGGTGGGGGGACAGGCACCCCTCAAAATACTGCACGAGGGATGCCCCAGGGTGAGACATCAAGGTTTTCCTCCTCATTGGATGTCCCAGCCACCAGTGTTGTAAAACAGAAGCAATCCCATTGGAGGAAGTAATGTGTTGCCCAGCTGTGAAGCTTCAAGAAGCCTCATCTATGTTGCTTGACTGCGCAAAAATGCTTTGCTTTATCAAAGTAAACGGTGAGGAGAACTGGTAATTGGCTCATAGGTGAAAATGAGTTTGGAGGTAGAAAGCTTTGAATTTAGTAATGGCGGAATAAATAAGAAAACAAATGAAATCGCCTTTTTGGTGCATGGGCTGTGCAGAAATGCTGTAGTTATCCCTATTGGAAGTCCAATAAACTCTATTAACCTTTCTTACACTGTCAAGACTTACATAATGTCAGGCACTTTCCTCTCTTAGTAAGAGGAATAACTAGTATGAAGGCCGCGTGGTCGCAGCTATTTTTCTCATTTCTCTTTAAAGCTGAAAATACATATTTTGTATTTTTCTGTTTTTGATGTATACATGTTTTTTGCCTAACCAAGGGAGATAAGAGAACTTCCCCTTATTAAATCCTGTGGCGATGCAATCCCAACCACGTAATATCCGACTGAACGCTGAGACATCTGCCTTTGGCAATTTTTATTTTTATTAGAGAGACAGCATTTCTCTTCTTTAAGCATGAATCCTAGTAACCCTGAAGATGTCTGGCTGGATCCTTGCCGGCAGGGTTACTTCAGTTCAGCAAATCTGCTCTGCCTGGAGTTCACAGCAGCTTGCATCCACTCAGCAGCAAAGCACCTGAAGCACTGGCCATATGCAGCATGAGCAGGGCAAAGGAGATGACAAGAATCACACGTTCAGCAGAAGGCCCACTGCAGTCCTCTCAGCCTGTGTGATTCCTCCAGTGCTCTGCTTTGGGTTTTAATTTGTAATTTATTTTACTTTTAAATAGTGCATGACCTTTTAAGACTAAGCTGTAGCTGCTCAGTGTTTGGGGATTTATTTGACACACTTTGAGAAAGAGGCAGCCTTAAACTTCTGCTGTGTGCCTTAGGAAAACCATGATGTTTCCTGGTGCTTTCTTGTGCTTCTAACACAGCACAGCTCATCCGTGTGCTGAATGTCAGCAAAACCTGTCCAGTTAAATAAATTTGGTTCCGCTGGACTTATGCTGCAAATTAACAACGGCTGGTGGCTAGATCTTCCAAGGAGTTTTAAGGTTAGCTCCATTTCTCTTCTCCCAGCAGTTACAATTTCTCAATTCCGTGTGCCCCGTTTTTGAGTATTGCTGAAAATGCTTTAGGCTTCTGTTCAGTTACCCCTGCTTCCACCACCTTCACAAATCGCCTGATAGCCTGCCTTTACATCCCCAAATTATAGTGAAAAATATAGCTAGGAAATATTATTCCGGAACTTAAGATAAGAATAAGCAGGAAGGCTGTTTAAAAAAAATAATAATAATAATAAAAAAAAAAGCGGAGCCATGATCTGAACAGCAAAGAGTAAATGCTGAAGTAATGAATAATGCATTGAGGTTTTCCTTAAATCTGAAGTGGGATTCATTCGCACTATATAATTAGTGCTAACATAATATATATGCTTTCATGCATTGTGGAATCTGTAAGGGATGCATTGAAAAGTGAAGTGGTCTAAGAGGACCAGGGTGTGGTTCTGTCCCACCTCCATCTCTGATGTGACACTGGACGAGTGTCTTCTCTGCTGCTTCAAGCGTATTCTCAGCATTGCTTAAGAAATGTGTTTCTGAGATCCTCCCCATCGCTGTCTGTTATTGTTTTTAAGTGCCCGGAGCTGATCCAGGTTAATCTGGGAGCTGCCTATCTGTGAAGTCAATTGGCTTTACTTAGATGAGTGCTGAACGCAGCTTACTGGATGGGAGCAGTGACTGCTTAAAGCATTTTACCTACCGTTACAAGAGAAGGTTGGGCTGCCTGTGTGTATCTGCTGGGGTCCTTTGGTCATGCACGTGGAAGTCTACCAGTGTTAGCTTGTGAAGGCTCCAACTTAAAAGCACTCCAGCAGGAAAGCTGCTGAGGGGCAGGGAAGTGGCATGGGGACAAATCTACTTTGTGATGTTCTCCTGTGCCTGGTCCTGCGTGTGCTGCTGCCCTAAATCTAGGCCAGCAGCTCTTCCAGGAGAGGAGATGTGACTATGGCATGGGGGATGTGGTGCCAGGTGGTGCTATGTGGTTAGGTTACGTTGTTTAGCAGTCTGCTCTGCTCCTCTGACGAGGTCCAACCACGCCATTTGATTCTTTGCACAGTGTGATAACTTATCAGATTGGGTCGCTCGGAGATTGACACCGCAGTGCACTCAGCCTTTTTTTTATTATGGTGACAAATGCAACGATCGTATTTGTCATAAAGAAGTGGGGAAGTCATTTCCGATGCCCTTGAACTGGCATAAATTGTTCTGGAAACACATGCGGTCCTAGTTTCACTGCTGTTCTGCCTCGAGGCTCTGGAGACTTTGATGGCAGTCTGGTTGAGCTTTGGTGGAGAACTGCAACTGTTCTGACTTAAAAGAAACTGAGCTGCCCTGCTCTTGTGCACATTCCTCAACTGCAGGAAGGCATTTATTTACTGTGTCTCAGTGTACGCAGGCTTTTCTGCAGTCACCAACTGAAAGATAGTTAATCTGCTTTCATAATATCATCGATTACTGCGAGCAACACAAGCTATTTGGAAATTGTTACTCCACGTACAAATATTTGACAATTAAAAAATGCCACTGGTACCCTCCATGCGATAAACTTTGTATTTTTCTTCAGGAGAAGAAGCAGGTCTTTCTCACAAAGCTCTTTATTTCAAAGCATGAGATAACAGAACAAAAAGATTACTGTGATAAGTGAATGCAAAGTAATTCAGCTGTGCTATTTTCTAAGTACATATTAGAACAAGGGAAACACTGTCAGCTCTGTTCTTTCCAGGGCATTTTTAACGTGGCACATTAATAAGTTCATGCCAGAAAAGCTCAAATAAAAGCTTAGGCATCTCCACGTTCTTAAGGTGTGGTGGGACCAAAGTTTTGTGGAGGGTGAGACATCCCTTCTATGGTATTTGTCGATGGAACATTTTACAAAGCTACATTATTGTCCACAGAGAGCAGCTTTGATCTAGACAGCAGCTCCCAACCTAGGAAGCTTGGGAGGCATCAGGTGAGATGGTAGCACAGTGAGGTAGTAGAGAGGGGAGTGCAGAGTCGTCTTGGCTTCTTTGCTGAGTATCTCTGACCTCTGAAGAATCTGAAGAATGGTAGCAGGGGAGAGAGTGGGATACATTATTTAACCCCCTTGTTTAGTCAGATGAAGCTATTCCTGTGCCAATAAAGACCATTGCTTCAGTGTGCATTTGCTGCACAGGGTTATTTTCTTTTATAATGGGTAATACAGTGTTATGCTCGGTGTGTAATCTAAGGGAGTGGCTGTAGTGGCAGATGGTAACCCTTCAATCCAGGAGTGGACCAACAGAAACCTCATGAAGTCCTACAAGAAGCACATGGCCTAACACTGTGGGTGAAATGACCCCTTGCTTTAATACAATACTTGCTTCCTTACTCAGGCTGGTGCAACACTTGGAGAGGTTGAGGCACGTGGTGTCTTATGTTTTTGGAGGTTCTCAGGATGCAGCTGGGTGAAGCCACAGCTGACGTAATGATAGTTCCCCGTGATAGTCACGATGCTGAGGGAGCTGCTGCTTCAGAAGATCCTTTCTGACTACTGTTTCTTATTTGTGATTCTCTGCTACTCGTGGAGACAGACATTCAGGACTTGGTTGCTGGAAGATTCTTCTCTTTATTTCTCTTCTCTTAATTTCTAGGAGTTTCCTGAGCAGCAGTAGAGAACGAGTGAAATAGGCCATAGCTTGCTCTGCTATGCACTTTTTGCATGCTTTCATTTTGAGCAGTCTGTCCCTTCTTAGTGTAGCTGTGCTGGAAAATCATGCCAGCAGTCTGAGCAGATGCTGCTTGGAAGACAGCAATTGTCTATGAGAGTGTGGAGTCTGCCAGTTATCCTGACTCTGAGAACTAGCAAAGGATGACATTATCTCCTCGATTAGAGTTGCAGATATGTGAAGCATCCCCTGGAGGTTTAAATGAAAACCCTTCCACGTCCCTGAGATACTCAGAGCAAAGGCTGTGTGAGGTTGTGGCTTTTGGCTAACCTGAAGCATGAGCTGTGTGTAGCCCCTATCACTCTTCAGAGTCATTACTGTAGTGGAAACAACTGGACTGATATGTTGTCTGGTTTGCTATTTGGGTGAGCCTGTAAATGAGACTTCAAATGCCTATAGGCTCCATTCCCTGTTCTGTCATAATGTAAAGCTGATAGGATGTTTTGTATTTAATTCTTGCCTTTTAGCTTCTCACTCTTTTGTGACAGATGCTCTTCTTACCTGATTCATGCTTTCTACTGGTGTAACCTCAGTAATGGCGGATGGTTTTTTTCAGTACACAAATCTTAGCATTGCTGGTCACCTAAGCGTGCAGGATCTGTGGGAGCAAAATTCCTTACGATTTGATGTCAGCTCCGTGTGTGAGTTGTCTAATTTGGTTGGCTTTGGTGGTGTGCCTGAAAGTGACAGGCTTGGCTGCCTGCAAAGTGCAGGAGTACCACCTGTGCAAGACTTGGGTTTTCTGCCTTTGCTCCCTCTGGCCTGCTTCTTTTCACAGTTTTCAGTTTCCTCACATTTTGAAATGTGTAGCTGACCTCGGTGTTTGGAGGATGCATGCTGGTTCACAAGGCTTCAAAGCTTGGGTACCAAATGACTCTGGTTTCATATTATTCTTTTAAAGCAAAGCGGACTGGCCAAGTTTCAGTTTTGAGGAAGTCGTGCCTACCACGTACTTTTTCCGCCATATGGCAGAGATACTATAATGAGAACAAACCAGTTGTTAGCAGTCAGTCCTGCCACCATCTGTGTCTGTTGTACCGTGGATAGATGTGCTGACTGACACGTTAAGACCCACCAAAGTGGAAATATTGCATTGTGAGGGTAGGCCTGCACTGGGGGCTCTGACAGGATAGGACTACAAGAGCGTTGTTTTGTCAGGTGAACTGGTAGATCTATACTGAAAACTACGTATTTGCCAGTGGTGGCAAGGTTTTGGTCACCTTGACAAAGCTTTTCTCTGTCCTTTGGCACACACATGGCACATGTGATGCTGACTGAGGTGGATAAACATGGAGGAGGTACGTGCAGCTCACGAGGGCTGCCTTTGTGTATGCAGATGTGTTGAGTTTTGTGCTCTTGGCCGTGTCAGCCTGGGCTTTGTGAGGCAGATTTGAGTTTGTATTAATCAGATCCACAGTTATCTGTCTTAGTCATGCCTGATGTGAGCTGTGGATGAGACCTTGCTGGTCAGGACTGTGGACTTATTTTCTGCTTTAAATATCTGCTGGGTGCTGGTAGTAGTACAGTGCTGTGATAATCTTGCAGTAAGCATGTTCAAATCTACATGTATATACATACATACACACACATACATATATAGAGGAGTACTTCGTTACTGTTTATGTCATTGCTTTCCTTTATGATCACTAATTCCCATGTCTTACCGGTCATTTCCTTAATATCACTGAAGAGCCAGAATGGCTCCTAGGGCAGTATATAGGTTTTTGGAAGGAAGATGAATATAAAATGCACCCCACCCCCCCCCCCCCCCCCCGTGGGGGAAGGTCTGTGGGCACTGGAGGCCTGCCCCTTGCTCCTGCAGGGCACTGCAGCCCCAACCTTGTGGCATGAGCTCCCTGAGCAATGCCCCTGAACTCAGTTCCGCAGGCTTTTAGCTGTGCATTGGGAAGTCCTGAAGACATAGGTACTGTATTCTGTTGTGTGGTTGTTTTTTTTTATTATTATTATTCCTTTATTCTCTACTTATCATAAGGCACACTTTATCATTTTTCTGGAAATGCCTTTGAATTTCTAAGACAGCTAAAGCTGCTGGTGAAAGTACCGAGGAAAGTATTCTTGACCAAAGCACTGCTCTTGATTTCTCTAGTGCTTCCCTCCCCTCCTCACGGTGCCTCCCTCAGCTATTTCCCAGTGTCCCTCTAAGCAACTCTTGCATACGTTCTCCTGTTTTAATCCCTGACGTTCAGCCTTTCCACTCCTTACCCAGTTCTTCTTTGGCACACAGTCTTCTCAATAAAATGCTCATACAAAACTCACAACTGTGGAACTCTGCCAGCCTCTTAAAAATGTGTGCCAACTTTTGAGGGTTAATCTCTTTGTTAAGAGTATATTATAAAAGACTTCGAAGTTCCGTATTCAGATTCAGCCAGGAAGCTTCAACACTCTTCATACAATGCCAGACTAAACTTTACTGGCACTCAGTTACCACCAAGTGAGTCTTGGTTATGTATCACCAAACTACAGGCTTGCTCTGGGACACGTTTAGCAGGGTGACCTGGCTTCCAGGAAGGTTTTTAAATGGCAGATGTCTCTTGGATGAGTGTATGCATGTATGACAAGGTAATATTGCATTAAGTTTCTGAGCAGGAATAAGGAGACAATAGGAGCTTTAACGTATTTAATGTATCTTCCATCACATTTTATTGATTCCCAAGTTTAACTCCGTTTTGCAGGGACACAAAGGCAAATCCTTCAAATACAGTGCCTGTTAATTGCTTTGCATCCCACCCCCCCAGAGTTTTATCCCTAGCTTTGTTCTGTGTGGCAGGATGATGGCGTAGCATTCTGCTCACTCCCAAACATCTTCATGTGATTTAATTAAGGACTAGTCAGTTTTTCCAGCAGAATTGAGCTGGAAAAGGTGCCATTTCTGGAACAAGGAGGCCCTACCAGACAGGGAATGATTCAGAAGACCCAGAAAAAGAGCCAAATGCCAGACATCACTTACGTTATCAAATAATGCCTATATTTGGAAGCTCTAAGTCACCTTTGATTTTACGGGCTTCTACTTTTTCTCTTAAATCTTGGTCTCTTCCATTGTTGGACAGAATTGAATAATTCAGTGCAAGTAACTTGCCCATGTTCAGTTTGAATGACTCAGAGGAAATCAGTGTTGCTGCAAACACAACACTCTTTGTAAGCTGCTGTCTTCCTGCAGGACTATGGGGAAGCAGACTTGCTTTGAAAAGTTTAGAAAAAAACAGTAATTACTGTTCCAAAAACTATGAACATTATATAGAGCATGTTCCGTAATTTGAAGCCCGTTGGATATAAGACAAATCCGTTTGAAGGGTGATGTTATTTCCTTAGCTGAATAATATAAGAAATGTGATATGGAAGAGGGAGAATGCATTTCAGCACGCTACAAATGAAAGGAAAAGCCACCCTTTCCCTTTTCATACTATGTTGGTTTTTTGGGGTTTTTTTTTTTGTGGTTTGCTCTCTGTCAGGTGATTTGAAACAACATGTATATTTTTTCTGTGTAAATATGACTGTCATCAGATTGCTTTTCTAACTTACAGTAGTGTTCTCTTGTCTTATGGTGTAGTCAAGACCTTGGCACAGGAATAAAGCGTGAAGGAGTAGGTGGAAGTGGTGATGGAAAAGCCTTCTGTATTGCCCACCCCAAGTTATGAATGATTTTGGAAGTTAAGCTGTGTTACCAGTGTCTGCACCTGATTCCTGTTAGAAGATACATGAGGACAAGGTTGCTAAATTCTGTATAATTTAATACATGTATTTGATCTGCTTGCTTTTTATTTACTGGGCTACTCCTCTATAGCAGTCTCAGGCCCTCTGTGGTTTGATCTCATGCATTTGGGAATTTGGGGATCATTTTCAGCTGCGTAGTCGATTTAAAAATTTCCTTTTAAATAAAAAAAATCAACAAATAATGAGTTAGAACAGAGTGATCCTTTTGAGCCATTTGTCCAGTTAACCTCTGTGTCTCAGGAATGGGTTTTGCTTCTGTTCAGTCGAATGCGATGTGTCTCAGCCCTTAACAACAAACATCCCTTCCGAGGACCTTGGAAGCCTTCCACACCACTTACTTTTTATAACTGTTGCCACTGTCTTGGCATTGCACCAGCTTGCAGAGGCACAGTTGGAGAAGAACAGGAAAGGGTAAGTCGACAGCAGAAGAAAAGTCTGTGGGATGGCATCCAGCTCAGCAAAGTGTTTCCGGAAGGTGCCATGCATTCTGGGCTGATGCTTTCAGTACCCTGAACTGAGATAGGATAGCAAATGTGTGAACATAATGAGCAAAAGTTGAAGAATTAGGCATGCACCCAAAAGGATTCTCCTATAACTTCCTCTAGTTTAAAAGCTTGAGGTAATCTGCAGAAAGGGAGATTTTTCACAAGAGGAAATTAATAGATGATAGTCATTTTCCTTCTCTCTTTCTTGAAAAAAGAAAGAGTAATGTCTGTGAGGTGATCCTGGATCTGGAGGACAATGTAAAGAGGATGCTTCTCTGCTGTTCTTGGTCCCCTCTGCAGTAGAAAGCTCTGGAATTTACAGGAGGGCTGTGCTGAACTGAGTAGCGTCTCGCTACTCTGCAGGTACCTTTTTTTGGCAAGAAAAGGCGTTCTAATGTAAATTAGTGTTTTTAGAGTCACAGAGAATCTGGGAGTTTTGTGCAGCTCCTTGATTTTGCTGTAAATCTCATCTTTATTGTAGCATCACGTTGCAGAGTAGTGATGTATTTTCTGCCACTGATTTGTTATCACCAGGAACAGCAACGCTATAAAATAGAGCACAAGCTCTTCTGCAGTGGTTTGGATCGTGAACCAGCCATCCTGCCTTGGTGTTAATGGATCCGGCTCTACTCTCCTTACTGACATAAGAAGCATCTGTAGCAGCCCAGATTTTGTCCCTTTGGAGAAAGCTTGGAATGGCTGATCCTGAGAGGATGTAAAGAAGATGTGCAGGTCTCAGTTTTCCCTCTAAACATCAGGAAGCTTCCATCTAAGCATGAGGAAGCACTTCTTTGCTGTGCAAGTGCCACAGCACTAGCGCAGGCTGCACAGAGGCTGCTGGGTCTCCACCTTGGAGATCACCAGAAGCCACGTAGACGTGAGCCTGAGCACCCTGCTGCGTGTGTCCCTGCTTGGGTAGATGGCTCCAGAGCTCCCTGCCAACCTCAGCTAGTGTTGGTTGTGGTTTGGGTTATTTCATGAGCACGCCTCACTGCCTTCCAGGATGCTAGGGAGAAGTTTGGTGTTCTTGCAGCTTTACTTTCTGTTATGCACTCGTGCTTTGGGAATATCTGCAGACCAGGGTTAATGAATCATTGTTCCGCTATTGCAACAGCGTAGCAGTGCTGAGGCCAGAACATTAGTTAAGCATAAGTCAGACCTTTGGTATAAAGGCCATTGGTCCTGCAAAACGATGGCCCCACCTCTGGAGGTGTCGGGAAGAACATGGCAAGGAGAGATCTGCATGCAAGAGAAAATTAAGAGAGCACTGTGGGACCTCGGGAATCACTGAAATGGGGGGGGGGAAGGTAGTAAAGTCTTCAGTTGCCTGCAGTCTGTTAGCTTGGATAATGCTGCCATTTTGCCCTCTGATGCTGAGCATCCATAATTCATGTTTTCCCCCTTTTAGTTCCATTACAGCTTCCTTTCTCTCCATAACAAATACTCCAGCCACTCACATAATGTAATAGGATCCATGAATGCAAACATCAAGGGAGCAGCTTTTGTCCGCCTGGCATTATGCCGGGAATTTGCCTGATGGATTTCAGCTTCTCTGTTCCTTCCATTTAGTCCTGGTTCCGTTCCCAGCTGCAGAGCCTTGTGCTTTTTGTTTTTAAACCTGTGTGAAGGCAAATCAGTGGTGACTAGACATCGAGGAACAGCTGCTTTCATCCAAGACAGGAAACTGCAGGAGAGCTCCCCTAAATAGTTATGTATGTGTGTGTGTGTATGTTTATATCTATCTATATATACATTTTTCTTTTATATAAATACAAAAGAAAACATTGCTCACAGGTTTTACCCAGCTTTCTGCTTACTGAAGATGTATTTTTTTCCTGAGGACCCTTCCATGGGGTTTCACTGTGTCATTACCTGGCATGGTCTCCCAGCATTATGGTATGGTGCCTCCATCCAAGGCTGTCAAGCTTTCTCCACAAGCTCTCTGGTAGCTCCCAGCAGATGTTTGACCTGGCAGCAGGCAGGGTTTTTCCCCCCATTTAAGGAGGGATTGAGGAGACACAGATGTTTTAGTGGAAAAGGAGAAACTGATTTTATTTCCCTGTCAGACTTCATACGTGTAGATGGAGGAAGTTCACGAGGATGAAAGTCATTCTCTGCTTTTCTTTTTTCTTACTGCTGCTTTTGTTGTCTACTGTTCTTGTTACTGTTGGCACTTTTTTTTTTTTCTTTAAGTTGTTGGAACTTGTGAGGGAAAAGAGAAGTTTGCAGATTGAACACGCCAGCAAAAATGTGAGAAGGTTCTTCGTGATGTGTGCATTCATGTGGCCTCTCTGTCACCACAGCTGGAGGTAGCTGCAGATGTCCCTGTTCATTGCAGGGCAGTTGGAATAGATGACCTTGAAGGGTCCCTTCCATCTCAGACAATTCTATGATCTGGGGGGAGCCTTGTTCTACTTGTTTGCATTAATCCCCACGTGAGGCTGTCATCAAAGACTTCAGTTGTGAGCAGCTCTTCTGGATGTTTAAAAGATCTATTCAGGGATGTGTAAATCTACCATAAAACTTCACCGTGGGCCAAGAAATGGTTAGGGGATCTTAAGAACAAATGGAAGAAGTTTATGGAGCGGAAGGGAGGAAGGAGGGAATGATTTATTAATGCTTAAAATAATTGTTTGTGGATGAGTAGTTTTTGCATAGACTATTTATAATAATGCCTGTGGACATTATTATAAATGTGAGGATTGAAACTACGTGATCTTTGTGGTGCTTTTCGACCCAGGCCATTGTACGATACTAGATGAAGTGAGATTCGATACAGCCATTCTCAGAGGAAGGGTCCAGAAAACAAAGAGAAGTTAAATAGCTTTTTTTGATGTCGTTAACTTTAGTCAGGCTTACGGGCTAATACAAAGCATGGAGTTTTTGGAAAACCTCAAGCCCTGACCAAAGATTTATAACCTTGCAAAACGAAGTGAGATTGCTTCTTGGTTCACGCTGCTGACAGATGAGAAACCCAGCTCGGTGTACAGGCTGCTGCTGAAAGTAGAAAGGCCCGCAGAAGATCATTACTTGCCCTGCACCGTGTGCTGTAAGGGATCCACAAGGAGGCAGGCAGCAGAGCCAGAAGGTGGTCCCTAGGGAGGCCCTGACTTTCCCTTTTGCAAGAGCAAAGGCAGCTTGTGTGCAGTGCTAACTCAATCAGGGAAGTGAAGTGCAGCACAAATACGTGATGATGGCTTGTGGGGAGCAGGAATGCCCCAGCCAGCAAGGAATGTATCAGCAAGTCCGTGGCGGTGGAAAAAGCTTTAATTATTCTGCAGAGGGTAGATGGGATTCAAGAGAGGAGCCCAGTCCTACTTCTTAATAAGCAGAATACTTTCAGGAAAGGGTTGCAACACTGCCCAGAGGAGCAGAAATGTTGTGCAGCTATAGGCACTCAGCACCATGACTAATCTTCTGGAAACTCAAAGGAATTCCCTTAGAGAGGGAATGCCACGCATCACCCTCAGCCAAAAAAAAAAAGTCATGTGTTTCCTTGACAGCACATCATGTTTGTGTATTTTTACTGCTGTAGGAAAGTTCTTCATTCTGATTACTGCAAGCTTTCAAGTATTTTGAGTATGGTCAAGGTGCAAGGATATTAAATTTCAGTAGTTTTGTTCGAACAGATCACAGAGCAGTTGAGTCAGTAAGTACTTTTAGAATTGTTTCAGATACAGCCAGGGCCGCTTTCGTCATGTCAGTGCAGTTACTTGCAGTGTGGATCTATTACTAGCGTACTTGAAAGCTGGTGGATTACAGCAGGTGCTCTGGTAACCAAAAGGTTTTTTTTTTACAGAACTCATTTTTCTCCAGCTTTTCTCATGAGTTAGTGTTCGCATACTGCAGTTGAGGATGAAATAAAAGACCATAGGGTATGTAAGCAGAGCACATAAAGAGGCAGTATTGAACAGACAGCAAGAGCTTGGAAGCAGTGTCATCTTCTAGTAACTGACTTTGCCTTTCTGCTACATCAGAACTGTCCCCCAGTTGCCAAGCAGCAATGTTCCCTTCTGCTCTGAAGTCCTCAACAGATTTGCAGGCTACAAACAGCACATGTGAGTATGTGCTGCTTCCAGTACTGTGGAATTGCTGGAGTGCCTAAATAAACCGCTTGATTTTTTTCTTCTCTCAAAGCATGAAACCCCCAATGCAGCATCTTTCAAAGAAGCTCCATGTCTAAGGTGACCTTGCAGAAAGCAGCATGTAGAAGCATTACTTGGAGTTGCTGTAAGAGATAGTAAATAACCAGCTATCAAGCACAGCTTTCCAGGCACTGCTTCAGTGACAGTGCTCCAAGAAAAGAAGCTTCTTGTGATATGTGATATGAAGGGTGTCTGTCACCTGAGTGGAAAACAATGAGGAGATTTCATAAGATACTTAGAAAACATTGATCTCTGTATGTTTAGAACAGTAGAGGAAAGTCCTTCCTCAGTGAGGGTCAAACACAAGCCACCAAAACCGTTGTTGCAAATCTTGCAACAGCTTAGAATTCACTTTTGCTGCATCTCTGCAGGATGTGAATGTTTAGAGGGGAGCTCTTCACCTCCAAGCAAGACAGCATCCTTGTAAATATGATGAGATAAAGTGCAAAGGATTCATGCTTCTTATTTTATTACTTGTTTTTCTGTAACTTGGTGTAAATAAAAACACACTGGCTTAAGGAATTTCTGTGGGGCTTTTTGCCTGAAAATGGGAGGGAAGAACTGTGCAATGAGATGTTTCTCTCTACTTGTATTTTGGCTGTCTAGTTTGTCTTTCTTGTGCAGCTGTTGAGTGTCAGGTAGTCCACAATTAATGTTTGTGAAACAGATCGGTAAATTGTTAGAAGCATCAGCAGCATCAGTTGATGAATTTTACCTTTAATGATCAAGCGTTCCAAGCGTCAGGCAACGACTGCCTTCAAAAGGAAAATAAAAAAGTAATTTGCGTAATTACAAAGCCGTTGTACAGCTTTTGAAAGGGGGTGGCAAATTGCTAGCTTTCACTGTGTGCACATGGACGTGAAGCAGTCTTTGTAGAACCTCCCACTGGCTGTCAGCACTCTGAATTCTCCATACCTGCATAGCTAGACTTCCTCCCTCTGGCCTTTCCTGTGCTTCTCCAAAATGTACTGTGCCAGAGGTTGGGCACCCAGCACTAAGAGGTGAGCCCCGAATTCAGAGGCAGGCCTTGATCATGGCTGTATCAACACCACCTGTGTTATGTGGAGAACAGTGATATCCATGATGTATCGGCCAAGGATCCTGCCAAAGTTCCAGGGAGTGCACATTCTTACAGTATTTTTAAATAGAGGTCTCTCATTGCTTCTGGACTTTGGTGGAGTACCTTTTCTTCCTGATTATCTCCCTGTTCATAAAATCATAGAATGGCTTGGGTTGGAAGGGACCTCGATGATCATCAACCCCCCTTCCACATGCTGGGCTGCCAACCTCCACGTTTAATTGTAGACCAGGCTGCCCAGGGCCCCATCCAACCTGGTCTTGAACACCTTCAGGGATGGGGCATCCACAGCCATTTCTGAACCACCTCCAGTCTTCTCTGTCTTGGTACTAATAGGCTGTAGAGGCTGGAAATTGATGGTCTGGGGCTATTTTATAATTCTCTGGATGTAGGCTTTTTGTGATGCTTTTGAAGATGTCTGAAAACAGGAAATACATTAAAGTGAAAAGACATTTGCGTTGAGGGTTTTAGGCTGTGAATACTTGTAATGGAAAGCATTGTAGCACAATAGAAGGGCATAACTAAAGTTTTGCTGGCTGCTCTTACAGGATGGACGTACATAATTAATGAATAGGACATTGGTGGATTTTCCAGAATTATGCAACATTGCTCTGAGGTTCAGAAAGCCTGATAAAACTTCTTATAGTCGTGCATGGCAGATTATGTCCTTTGGCAGACTGCTACAACAGCTCTGCACCCTCTATTGAATATGAGCTTTTTACTGCAGTGGCTCTTTGCTGTGACTGCCTGGAGTCACGAGAGTAACTTAAACAATATTTATACGCATAATTTGGCTCTTCCACTGCAACACAAAGGTTTGTGTAACCCTGAGTAAAGGAAGTTTTCCTTGGGACTGCATGGGTAATATACTGAGCAAGTGTTTTTGAGACTGGGGAAGGTCATTAAGGGAAGTCGTTGCCTAAATTGTGCATCTGTTGGGCTCCATCTGCGGAAGAATCACTGTTCTGTACCGGAAAATACTGAAGGATGAGTTCAGAGAAGAACGCAATGACTTAAAAAGAATGGGGAATTGACACTAGGCCCTGCCCCAGACATGCTCTTGATTTCAGTTAGATGTGACTGGTAGTGGTCTGAACTTCTGTAGAGTTTCAGCTGCTTTCAGGTTCCTCTCCATGCTAGAGGCCCTTCAGCCTGGTGGGGATGCAGCAAGGTCTCTTCTGAAATTCCTTAGTCTGGGCAGGATTGGGCTTTTGCAGTGAATGGGGACATGTACAAGTAACTGATCTTGATGAAGAACAGGTAAATTACAGTTACTCATTAAACTGACAATGAAAATGTAGATGTGGTACAAGGTTCTTTTATATACTCTCAGTTTAGCAGTGATTTTATCTGAGTAACTGGTCTTACAGGGCAAAATCCTGCTGGGACAACTTGTTAAACACAGTTCAGTGCACTTGTTTTAGCCTCTAGAGGGAAAGATTTAGTAGGTGAGGAAGTTCGGTTTGCTTAGCAAGTGGCCTTATCGGAATAATTATTGATCAGTCGCTATTAGCCCAATTCCAAACAGTTATGCATGTTTTCCTCTTATCTCCCTCAGATTTCTTGTGGTTGTCTTTGTTGCTGTGTCTCATTTGTAATACTGTAAATCCCTGGGAATGGCTGTTGCAAAACTCATGGAAGTTGTTGGTGCTGATGAACTGAGTTGATTAAAAAAGATAGAAATGTTTATATTCTTTCCCTGTGTTTACTGTTCAGGAGGTCCTTCAGTGTTAACTTAAGGTATTAAAAATGTAATGATTAATGCAGCTTCTTTGTAAATCAGATTCAGATGTGCATGGAAGGCAGAAACCAGAAAATCTCTTCGGGACAGCTGGATCAAAGCAAAGTAACACTGTTTCTCTGTTGCTTTATTTTATTATTTCCTGAGTGCTTTTTCATCTATACTTCTATAAACTTCTTTCAAGAGTGAAACTAAAAGGAGAATTTCAGTTCTGCTGTTACTTGTCTTTTTGTAATGCTTGCAATGGAGTGATTCACTCTCTTCTCTGTTTTTTTTCTTTTTTTTTTCTTACAGTATCAAGCTTTTGGCTGTGCAGGAGCTGCTTGATAGAGAAGCACTGGAAAAGGTATTTAAAATGTGTCTGGTACAACAGTAGTAATAAGTTGGAGCTCTTAAAGCACTCTGTGTCAATAGGATTTCTTAACTCTGTGGAAAATCGTGTGGCATAAAACAGAACCTCTTTCTACCTACACAGCACATGCAGTTGAGGGGGCAACACTTTGTCCAAGTTGTCTGTTTTCGGTGTTTTTAAAATAATCTTGGAAAGTTCACAGCCACTCCTTTTGCAAAACAGATTAATAGTACCAAACTGTCGTTGTTTGCAGTAGTCAGCTTCTCTGGCATCTCACACCCAGTAAATTTCTCACCTTTTTGTCAGGCGTGCACCTCCCCTTGGCCCAAGGCCTCCAAAAACAAGGCTTAGCCAGCAAAAATGACCTGGTGGGAATTGCTCTTTTTGCCATTGTTTGAAGCTGTGCAGGAAGCTCTTCAGAAAAACTGTGCAGCAGAGAAATGAGCTTTGTAAATTGAGCTCTGAATATTTGACATCTGCTTTCATACAGTGCCAAGTTTAAAGAATTTAAAAGGCCAGTTTACCCCTCTGGAAAACAACAGTATGGAATTGTGTAAGTTTAAAGAAATTTAGTTGTCTTTATTTGTTAAATACAGGAAGCTAAAAGTAGGCTAGAACAAGATTCCTTGTTCTGTCTACTTGCAGGTTCAGGCTTGAGAACGCGTGCTGAGTTTTGTATTTGTAAATCATATGTCTGCATGATATTGCAGGAATGCAGAATATTATCAATTAATGTTTTAGTATTCATTACAAGATTGATTTTCAGTTGTTTTCTTTTTTCATGGGAAGATTTCTGTAAGTTAGCTATGGACATAATAACCTAAAATTATTGCACCACAAATTCTAGTGCGTCATTATTTCCTTGGCTACAGTGATCTGTGTTGTTTTTCCCATTATATATAGTCTTACATATTATTTTTACACGTTGTTCCCACTTGGGCTACTGAAAATGATCCCACCATGAGAAGCTTTATGTTATGCAAAAACATAACTTGTTAGATTTCCAAAACCCTGATGTCTGTCAGTGGAAATTTGGCCAAAAGTCTAGCAGTATTTTTTGCATTTGCATTGAGAGTTGCAAAGTCAGAAGGGGTGATAGGGAATAATTATAGGTCCTGGCTCTGAACTCGTCTTACCCTTGGTGCTGCTCATCAGGCATTTGTCTCTGTGGATTGCTGCTGGCACCTGTAAGTACCACAGCAGACCATTAATTAAACAGGAAAATAATTGATGAACTCTGTGCAACAGCCTGGTCACGTGAGAATACAAGAGTCATCTCTACTTGGAGAAAATTCTGGGTGGAAATTGGGGTTGTTTGTGTTTGTTTTGGCTACAGTCCCTCAGGCCGTCCCAGTAGATCCCACGTGGCACAGCAAGCATGTTTACTTGCTAACCCAGCTCACCCTGGCTGTCACAGGATGGTGTTGCTGACATGCTGGCATTCCTCTGCTGCAGAAGGGCCACAGACTTGTGCCCAGGGCAGTCATGAAGGCAGGTGGAAGGATGCCAGGTGGTAGCTTGCCTCTGTGAAAGTCTCCTTCCCAGAAGGGTGTGAGGCCATCCAGGTTGCAGAGAGAAGTATTTTAGGTACCCAGGTGTGCAGGTGTTCCTCATCCTATAAGGAGCTTCATTTCCTCTGCCGGGAGCACAGCTCTGGGTCTTTCTTTTTAGATAATAACCAGAGTGAGGCACCTAGCCAGGTGACATTTCACATTGGTTTCTGTTACAGTATTTAAATCTGTTTTGCATTTCCTAATGCAACAGGTATGCCAGAACAGTTGCAGTCATTGGTGCTTGATGCCAGTAGGCACATAGGAAGAGTTGTCTTCAGAATACTTTTTTTTCTTTGTTTTGCCACTAATTTGGTGTGCTTTTAAAGGCACTGCTGATAAAAATCCGGGGCTACGTTCTCAGCTGTGGTAAATTAGCTCACCTCTGCTTAATTTCAGCAGAGATACTTAAATTTGTGTTTGCTGTTCCTCCAACCTGCATGTTTAGAAAGGAAGTAGTGATGGTGCTTTTGAGTTGGACTTCTCCATTCTTCTGCATATTTTGTGTGCCCACTGTAGGGAGCACATACTTCATCTTTCAGTTTGGGATAGACATCCTATGGTCTGCATAGCAGGCTCAGGGTGAGCAGAAACCTCTGCAGTATTTCTTCCAGTAAAAGCAACACTTAAGCATATGTAGAGCAGGAGACTAGACTGAAATACGTAGGAATGCTCCCATTAGCTGCAGTCAGACTTGGATCAGTACTTCCATGCAATTAAATTAGGGTGTGGGTGTTATCCTTGACATCTGCAGTGATTTTGTGTTTCAGTCACCTGTAAGTAGTTTATTTGCATCTGGCTGTATCTCTGTGAAACTTACTGTTTTGGTAAAGTACAAAGCTAAAAGTATCCTTGTATTCTGTCAAAAGTTTCCTCCTGCAGCCCTCCAGGCATTAATTTTAGTTCTTGAGTTTATATTTCCTTGAGAGTTAAGTTACCGTGGAAAGGTAAATAATCTGTACAGCAGCTTTCTATTTAGTAAACCACTGATAGCATTTTATAAGGTACGCTTTCTTTTGGGATCAAGTAATGGTAGGCCATTATGCTCCTAATTGTTTATTAACAAATAAGTACATCCACTGTTACTTCAGATGAGAAAGGTCCATCCATCCACTCCAAAGATGAAGCAATTTGCTCATTTCCCACCCAGTAAGCACAAGTTGTGTAATTCTGTCTGCTCAGCAGTTTTCAGAAGCGTGGAATTCATTTACAGAACGACAGTTGTTCTGCTTGCTGTGAGAGGTGATTTAGAGATACACCAGGTAGGCTTATGCAAGATAGGAATTGGGGTGAGAACTGCCATTTTTTTCAGGTAGAACGTTTTTGAAGTTGATAGATTGCAAGATACAAGGCTCATGTCAAATTTTGTCTGTGCCACTGGTTGCAAAATTCTGTTTTGTGAGCTTGGTCCAACAGGTCAGTGAAACGAAAGTAAGAAGAGAAATTAATTACCAATAGGCTTACATTCTCTGGGGATTTTCACCTTCCAAGCACCTCCGAGCTTTGGAAGTCATAAATATAAAGGGGTTGAAAGTCCTTTACCTGGTGTTGAGGTCCAGTAGCTATGAAGTGTAGGATACATTAGTTAGGCACCAGATGTGGCCACATAGCTTCTAGATGACTTACTGTAGAAGACATCTCTTCCATCTCTTGGCCAAACGTTATATGTTTGCCAACCAGGCACTAATGCTGCCGTGGACACAAAGAGCTGGGATGATAAAATGATTAAATTGATCAGGCTTCTCCAGATAATTTTTTCTTCCTCGTACAAAAATTATTTCTTTCCTTGAAGAGAGCATCTTTATCCCACTGAATAAAAATGAAAGCTTAGCACGCAAATGTAAACAAGCAAATGCTAGAATCTGTGCTATTTTTTCTGACTTTTTCCTCAGCAGTACCAATGGCTGGAATTGTGTCCTGTGATGGGAAGCCCATTTCCTATGTTTTGTCACTCATAGGAAAGAGTAGATGCCTGTGTGTGGGTGATGCTCGCTACATACAGTGCCTTCCTGTCGTGTAGAATTTTCATACCCTGCCTGAGGAATCAGTGAGCCACAACTGAAGTGACACCGAGGAGGTGGCATTATTTAGGAAGAGAATTTAGTATTCTGATCGGTAGCTACCTGCCAGCAATCAGAAGTGGGTTTTGTCTGAGGGGAAATGCCTTGAAGCGTTGAACAGGGTGAGTAATTTTATCTACTTTTACAGGGTGAAACCCAAGAGATCAGGACAGGAGGGGGTGCTTCTTTCTTTCCAGTGGCATCACGCTAACAGTGAAATCTCAGCTACTGTGAAAAATGAGCTTATAAATGCTGAGCTGCCCTGTGCAATCCCTGCTGTAGTGTTTGCTTTTCTACACGGCGCACAGAGAATTTAAACTAGAAATTTGCTTTTGTTTTCTTGATCCAGTGCACTGTTTCCTCCAGATATTATCTGAACATAAAAACTGTGACGTCAATTGAGGTTCCAGAATTTCCAGTATGAAATGCATCTGCTGGAGGTTTTTTATTTATCTTTTGTCTGCTTTTGAGTAGATTGAGCCAGATCAGTGTTTAATCGTGATTAAACAAATTGTAATCTCTGTTCTTTATAAAATCCCTCTCAGAGCCATGCAGGTTGTTTATTTGGGAAAGGTTATCTGTAGGAGCTTTGCAGTGTTTGGAAAAGAGCTCCTGTTTTCCATATACATGGGTAAGCACAAGCACATCACTTCTTGGTTGCATGGCAATCAATACGTGTACTCACTAGTTGTAGCTGCACTATAATAGGCTTCACACGAAGAAACTGGTCACCTGAGCCACGTATCTGGCCCATCATCTTGGTAAGAATGCTAAGTGGCTGCTCTTGCAAGCAAACCTTAGCCATCGCATTCAGGCCAACACAAGACTGGGAGCTGACATGGATGACTCTTATGGGAAGCACAGGACATCTCCACTGCGGGTTCTGTGACTGCTGTCTGAGCTCTGCAGGTTAAACTACTTGGAGTATAGCTGTTGCCTGTGCAGCCAAAATATCCTGTGTTGTCCCCTATGAGGACAGGCTGAGGGAGCTGGGCTTTTTCAGCCTGGAGAAAAGAAGGCTGCAGGGTGACCTCATTGCAGCCTTTCAGTACCTGAAGGGAGCCTACAAACGGGAGGGGAATCGATTCTTTGGAAGAGTTGATAACTGCAGGATGAGGGGAAATGGTTTTAAGTTGAGAGAGGGGAGATTTAGGTTGGATGTCAGGGGGAAATTCTTTACAGAGAGAGTGGTGAGGTGCTGGAACAGCTGCCCAGAGAGGCTGTGGATGCCCCGTCCCTAGAAGTGTTCAAGGCCAGACTGGATGGGGCCCTGGGCAGCCTGGTCTGGTATTAAATGGGGAGGTTGGCAGCCCTGCCTGTGGCAGAGAGATTGGAGAATCATGATCCGTGAGGTCCCTTCCAACCCTGGCCATTCTGTGATTCTGTGATTGTCACTGCTGTTGAATCTTCTGGAGAGCAGCATCTTGCAGTAGTGTCTGAGAGATAGGGGTTGTCCTAGCCTCTTGCAGTCTTCCTTGGCTTTAGAACTGCTGATTAAAAAATATAAGGTGATTGACAGTGAATGAATTAGTCACTGGAGAGCAATTACATTTACAGTCTGTTCTCAGAACTGTCCCTTCCAGAAAGAGGTTGACTCCTTTGAAACTTGAGTATGCTAGGATGATCCCTACAGTAGCAGTCTAGCTTTCAGAGAGCAAGAAAAGGAGATGTGGGCTGTGACATCTTCTTGTTTTCTTTCTTTCCTTTCTCTTGCTTGCAACCTGTGAGTGGGTTCTTACGAAGTTCTTACGAAGCATTGCTGTGCACATTACTGGGAGCCATGGAGGACACAGGTAGCTCTTAAAATGCCCTTCTTTAGGAGGTGTTCTCTTATTCTGTCTGAAAGCATAGCTGTGCATCTGTGACAACTAGTGATATGGACACTGCTCATTATATCAGATGGGCTTTTTTTGGTGAGGCATCTAGTTTGGTCCCAAGACAGAAGCTGCTGATCTTATCCATCAGTTAAATCACTCTTTATGCTTCCTGAGCAAGGAGGAATGAAAAATGTCTGATTACAAACGTGTTTAAGTTTTGTCTGTAATACAAAGAGTCCTTGATCTGTCATTTATTCCTTGCTTTCTTTTGTAAAATGGCAGAAGACAAAGCTAGTTCATAGAACAGGACTGATTGTGGAGCATTTTGAGTAAGGTTATTTATGTTTGTGGGCTTTTTTCCCCGTTTAGTAGTTTGTCATAGCAGCAAGAGTTTTGTAATGTCTTTCTTAGTCTTTTTTTTTCTTTTTTTTTTTCCTGTTTATGTGAATTAAGTAATGTGGGTGCTCTCTATGGAGAACCAGAGTTCATTGCATCTGTTTGAGTGCAGCTTTGGTCAGGACTGGAGAACAGTGTGTGGCCTCTATGGAGGGGTGGGTGCTGCCGGGTGAAGACAGAAGACCATCTGTGACTCATACAAACCTTTAAATAAAGAATGTGCTGTTTCAGAGAGGAATGAGTGTCAAATCAGACTCTTTAAATTAAGAACTAGAAGTGTGAAAAAGAATTCAGAGGAAGCGTATGAGATTTAGAAAAGGAAGGTGAGATAGTGTTCTAATGGTAGCAGCCTGAAAGAGATCCTCCTAATAATAAATATCCAAGAAATAAATAATGGAATAGGATACAAGGCAGATACAAATAGCCATACAGAATGTGGTACAGTGTCCTGTAATGTGGTGTAATCAATGCCTGAGGGAGGAATAAATGTTTGAGACTGGTAATGGTTGAATTGTATTATATTACTCTTCTGTTCCTTGTTTTTGGGTCCTTATCCTGAGAGATAATGTTTGTTCTAAACAAAGACATAAACCAGCCAGGGAAGATGGTAATATAACAGCAGGAAAGGAATGGATGGAAATAAAATACCCTGTGAATAATTATTTTTGATGGAGGTCTTTATAGAGGAGGTGACCAAACTGACATAATAAAGAGGGCTGTTCCTTTGTCCTTTGTGTCAGAGCAGTTCTCCTAACACACTGCTTTACTCTTGCTCATGATGCATATCAGCACAGTCCAACATTACCTCTCTGTATATCCCAGAAGCTTCAAGAAAAAAAATCCTACTTGCATCTGTCGAAATGAGTAAACTTTGTCACTGTAGTGGATTGAGACCCAGTTATCTCCTGTGCTTGTGCAGCTTTCCTTGATAAACGACATTCAGAACTGTATGATTTCCCCATTCCATTTTGTTCTTTCTTTGTCTTGGCACAACGTCTTCCCATAACTTCTCCTTTGGCTCAAGGCCGTGTGCAGGTAAGCAGATTCGGATCATGGCAAATAGCTCACTGGATTCATTTGTTTGGTTTTAACTGGTGAACAAGAAGCCGGTTCTTAGCACTCTTGGGTCTCATGTTTCATAGGCAGACTTTTATTTGCCTTCTGTATGAAGGCCTAAGTTCTGATAAGTTGATGTTCAGCTCTTGTAGTCGTGGTGTGTGCTGGGTGAGTAAGGTTGCTGTCCCAGTGGTATGGTTTTGCACCACGTCGTGGAAGTTGATAGGAGCTTCCCAGTTGCATGAGAAAACTATTGGCCCAGGGACTAAAAATAAAAGAAAAAGAGAGTTCTCAGAAAGATACTGACTCCTGGGTGCCTGCTGCCTCATATTTAGTTCAAATGAATGCACAGGTTATCTCTCCAAACATCTGCTGTGCAAGCTGTGGCTCTTTAAAATGATAGCCATGATCATAGAATCGTAGAATGGCTTGAGTTGGAAGGGACTTAATGGTCATCTTGGTTCCAGCCTCCCTGTCATGGGTATGGTACAGCACGAAGTACTTCTTCGTGCTCTGGCTAAGCATTCAGTAGCACACCTCATGGAAGACTTGGAGCTTTGGTCACTGCTTCAAGCACTCTCTGTAGCAGTATGGCTTGTAATATTAAAAATAAAAATAATAATAAAAAAATCTCTTGCCTCATTGCTTTAATAATCTCAGTGATACTTCCCTAAGCAGATGTGTGTGTTCCCTGAGAGATGCGCTGTGCTTTTTTTTCTGATGGCTGGAGTGAAGGCAAAATGAAACTTGTCTTCGTTGTTTGGAAATAATGAGATGGAAAAAATGAATAAGCAACTGAACATTTACAGCAGACAGCAGAGTAATAAGTAAATAATTCATCTGCGTTGCGGCTATGATTTTAGCAGAGCCAACCAGTTGAGCAGACTGCTTTATGACAATATAGGGAAAGTGCTCAAACTCAACCACTCATCTCCTGTAAAAGCAGCTTGATGAAAAAGATACTCTTGTAGTCATGAAGGTTTCTTCTTTGTTCTTCTTTATAGCATATCAGCTCCCTTAGCATGCCATTATGCTGTTAATGATTATACTGCCTACTTATGCAGACAAAAACACTTACTTGAGAAGGCTTCAGGAAGGAATTGTGAGGCTTTATGCCCATCCTTGACAAGTGCTTGAGGCTTAATTCTGGTATTATGTTTAAAATAATGTTCTTATTTTCTTAAAAATAAGTCTTCAGGAAAAGTGTTCTGCAAAATAAGTCTGTCCCATGAAGCACAAGGAAAAAGCTCTGCTTGTAGTAGAAACGTGAGAAATTAAAAACCTGCAAAACTGCTCATGTGCACAAGTTGGCCAGTGTGGATGTTCTCCTTTATACCAAAAAGGCAGCAGAGATTTCTGCCAAGCATACATTGTGATCGCTTCCTGTTAAATGACAGCCTGACTGAAAGATGTTTCATGCCCTATTTTGTCAAAATGTAGTTGAGCATCATATATCCACCTTTAATAGTGCCCCCAGCACTTCAGTTCCTGCATTGCCTCTCTCAGTTATTTCGCTGCTCTGCACCAAACTTTCCATGTCTTCCTTTACAAACTCCATAAAAAGACACTTTGTATAGATAATAACTAGTGTTTAGAATGAAGCTAGAAGGACAGCCAGTGAATGATCCGAATTGTTGTCCCGGGAACACTGTGATTAAAAGATGAGCCCAGAACTGTTTTTATGGGCTACAGTCTGTTTTTTCAATCATATTGTCAAGGATAAAGAATGTAATTTCCTCTCAGATATTACAAGGAATTAAGCAGTCGAGCGACTGTGGTGAGCTGTATGTAATTCATCTGGGAGGACAGTGTAGAAGCTCATTGTTGAATTTTTCCAAAATAAGTACTCAGAAAGAAAAACAAATAACTTGAGGGGTGCAAACTGATGTTCCTACCACTCCCCAACCGATCCTTTAAAGCCTCATTTAAAAAAAAAATAAGAAAAATCCGCTTTGATTCGGACAGGTTTGTGTTATGGAAACAAATCGTTATAAACTTTTGATAATTGAGATAATGTTAAATTTATCAGCATAATTATTTCCCGCACATTCATGAAGTACAATGGGTGAGTAATACAGCAGCTGCAGAACAGAGCCTCGTGTTCCAGTTTGGTTCAGATCCATGGGCTGGCTCCAAACACAGCCGAATTCATAACGGCGCTCACATACCTCCTGCAGAGGTGATGTGTTTTGTTTTAAAAATGTGGGGATCCATGCTTTGCTTTAGTGTTCCTCTGGTAAGTAGAGCTATGCCTCTGTGTGTACTCAGAGTTACCCTGATCTCGACAAATTAATTGCTTGCCAATGCTGGACATAATTGGGCTTAGACAGTGAGCCTTCCTCATCCTGTCTCCTCTGAGGAACTCAACACAGGAGGTTTCCTCTTTTCTGTATTGAACTTAGAAATGATCTTTGCAGCAGAGTCTGGAATTCAGGACAAAGGTTGCCACGTAGCTTTTGGGTGATGAGGCTATGGCATGGTAGATGCTTGCTCTCCAGCCCATAACGTGGTGCTTGAAGCTGTAAGGAGCTAAAAAAAGAAATCCTTCTTCTGTGGATGTCTCTCTGAAATACTGGTCTGCTATGTGAGAAGCAGAAGCAGCATGTTTTCCAGACAAGACTGAACTATGCTCACTGTACCTAAGTGAGAGAGCTGTTGCACAGCTGGAGCCCTGTGGTGGAGGTAGGGCAACTTCTATCAACTCGCACCACACTGGGTCTGGAAGGAGCTCATATTTTCCAACATAGATGTGTGTCTATGCATGTTATCACAGCAAACAAACTTTTATCCATAGTGTGATGGTGCCTTTGGGTGCAGTTTTATGCCTGAAGAGAGATGCTGGTCAAGGCTGCAGCTGGATGGGCAGCGCTCAAGTGCTCTGCCTCTGTTTTGCTGCTCGTTCTGAGTTCTCATTTTGCTCTTCTGAGTTTCTGGAGCTGTTGGAGGGATGCATTAAATAATGCTTGCAAAGAGCATGGAGGATGGCTGGACCTAGTCATCAATCTTAATGCTTTGATTTAGCTCTAGGAGGGATGAGCCAGTGAGTACAGAACGGAAGATGTTGCCCTGGGTCGGGATGACGTGGCATGAACAGGATGCACTAACATGGCAAGATGGGCTGATAGCCTCACCAGGAGCAACTCTGTGTCTGTGGCACGTTCAATAGATTTGTTCCTTATCTTAGCTTTCATCAAACAGTTTTTCACCTAAAGTTTGTTACTTGGCTTCTATAAACCACACTTTAAATGTATTATTTCTTCATTGTATAGTTTTTCTTGACAGGGAGAAAGAGCAATCCTTTTCCATAACAAAATGTATCAACATGTCTGAGACCTTTGTTGTCTGTGGAGTTTTGTTCTCCTTTGAAAATATCAATAATTATCTGTCTGGCAGGCCTCCATCTACCTGCCAGGTTCTGTTTGCCTTTCTGTACTATCAGTGCTTGAAGAACACGATCGATAAGTATTACAAAACCTTCCATGAGGTCTTCCTGGAAGACAGTAATCGAATGGGCATGTATAAAACATTAGTCATAATAGCACAGGGCCACCCCCTTCCCCTGCTTTATCTGTGTGGTTCCTCTGAAAGGAGGCTGCAGTGCATCTCACGCATCGGCGTCTGCATCCCCATGGTGTGTGTTTTCAGGAGGGCTCAGGGTTTGGCTACTTCTGCAAACAGGAAACGGATGCGCTTCAGGGAAAGGCAAACAAGCAGCGAAGGCCTGAGACTACACTGTTGTCAGTAGGAAAAAGGATCCAGTGTTGAGTCTGTTTTAGGCTTTAGCCATAATAACGCTTCCTTCTCCGCCGTTACTTTTGGTTATGTGAGACACAACTGCACAGCCCTCTATGAGATGACTTGAGTTGCAGGTCCAGATTTCTACTTCAAGATTTTTCCAGGGTCTACAGTTTGAAAAAGGTGGTGAATTTTGACATGATAATACAGTTCAATGTCTGTCTTTCTGATGCTGAAGGTCTCCTTTTCAACTGCTGCCAACTCCCTCACTCTTTGCTGCTTGTACTCCAGGTCTATTTCACCGTGATGATTTCAAATCTTTACTCATGTGCCAACCCTTAACATACCTGAAATGCTAAGGAATCGATAGAAGTTTCATATGCACCTTGTCTAGTCATGGAATTTACTCCCTCACTGCCTCTTAAAAACACAGAGACTGTGTTATATACGTAGGTCTGAAAGTATTGCCTCGTATTTATTTCCATCAAAAAACTACAGCTGATACAAAGAGCAAGCACAGTAACACCATTTGATACAGCAAACTCTCGGGTACAAAAGCTACTGTTTGGTCTCCATAAATGTTCAGCAGATGTCCATGGATGTCAGTGGGTGCCATTTTTTCTGCATGGAGGAATTCAGTGACACATCTTTGCTCCATCCTCACTTCCACGTCAGATGCCATTTTGTCAGACTGCCCCTCTGCTGCCATCTGTCACACAGCAACAACATGGAAAGGAATATTGGAATGGAATGGAATATTGGAAAGGAATATTGGAATGGAATGGAATGGAATGGAATGGAATGGAATGGAATGGAATGGAATGGAATATTGTTGGGAAGGTTCAAAGCCCACAGTGGGCTACTGCAGTGGTGACACCAGCATCCACCTCTGATGTCACAGGCCGAAGTGATAAAATCCTCTTTCTTAAGCAGCAGTAACACCACCGTTGCTTTGAAGAAGCAAGCTGTTGTTTACGTTTGCTGCTGCACCCTTTTGGCCTGAGAACTTTTGTGGTAATTGAAGAAAATGAACAGCTAATTGCTTTGAGTGCCTTTCTGAAGTTTAGACAATGATTGGTGCACTGGGACAAGGTGCACCGTGCTCTAATAACTGGCTCATACTGTGGCTCCTCCATATGATGTCTTTTCACCCTCTTTGCAGCCTGTGCTCTGACTCAGGTGTGGAAATAGGCATCCTCCAAAGAAGCATCACTGGCTGATCAGAAATGCATAATTATATGTGACCTTATTGAGCCCTTAGGCATTGTTTTCCTGGGTCTCGTCTGATTTCCTAAACGTTCAGAGGGCTAATGCATCCTCCTTTTAGGCAAGGGATGCAAGCATACCTGGCCCAGTGTGCTCCCTAGCACCTGTGCTGCACAATTAACACTTGCCAGGGCACCTTGGTTTCCCTCTTCAGTCTCTGCTCAGACATGCATGTCTTTAACTTCTTCCAGCCACCCTGTGTTAGTCATAACCTTATTCCTGTCCCTGTCTGCTTCTGAAGGCACGGGCTCCTTATCAGGGTAAACAGCAGTTACGTCTTCAGATCCTCCCTGTGTGGCTTTTGATGGCGAGCAAAGGCCACAGGGCTCGTCCCAGTTCCTGACATGGTGGCCCTCGTTGGCTCCAAGCGTTGGTGGCAGGCAGGTGGCTGTCACAGGGGGTCACCTTTCCAGGACTGTCTGCCTGGAGTACAACCAGAGCCCGTGTGCAGTAGGTTCCTGCAGCCCAGAGGCACTTATCAGAGCAGCTGGCACTAAGCTGCAGGAGCAACCACGGCACTGGAGGGGTCCTTGTGTAGGAGCCTTTCTGCTGCAGATAGCACACAGTGTGTGCTTCAGTTTTGGATCACTTGTGTGCAGGACTTAATGAAGAAAGCTGATTTCATTCCAGGAAACCTGCAGGCTGAAAGTCTTGTAAGGAAAAACAGAGCTAGAACTTTTCTCCTAACGAGGAATTTGTGGGGGGAGGGAGAGGGGAAAGAAATGCTCTGACTGAGGTTTTCATTCAAGTCTTTTCTAACAGCTCCTCAAAGGGATTGATGTAGATCTAACTTTGCAAAAGGAGGAGGAATATTTTTTCCATGCCCCGTGCAGGCCATGAGCTTGTCTGTAGATTTTTACTGTACAAGGGAAAGTGCAATCTTGTTTGATGTTGGGCTTTGCAGACAGAACAACATGATTTAAGAAATACACTTCTCAGTTCAGCAAAAAACATGACCTAAGCAAGTACACTGCCAGAGCTTCAAAATCTGTGTGCCTGAGGGCCCTGGAAAATGGGCATGAATTAAAGTCAGCTGCTGCAGGGGAAGCCCTGAGCTGCTGAAACTGTACCCAGAACTGGCTGATGGCTTTGTCCAAACAAACCATATGGTCGTATTTGTTGTCTTTCTGATTGAGCAAAGTTAAAGAAAATCAATTTGGAAGAAACAAAATATTCAAACTACTTGATTGCAGGTGCTCTTTTTAATAACGTGATGGTTTCTGTAACATTACTGAGCCTTGCCTTGCACTTTGCGCTGGCTGCTGGGCAGCAGCAACCCAGAGATAATTTAACTCTTTTGTCAGTTTTCACTCTTTTGAGTGAAAAACTGAAATGTGCCTTGGCCTTCCGAGATAGGAAAAGGTTGTTTTTGGGTTGTGTGTATCTTAGAGGTATATGCTTACAGCTTCAGCATCCGGGATACTGAACTCACAGGTAAGGCAGTTAGTAAAAGAGCAAGGTTTGATTTGTCTTCTTGAAACTAAAGGTAAAATAGACGTGAGAAGCAAAGTGGTTGGCAAGCTGGAAGGGTGGTAGCCTTTCTCCATTTCACTATGCCCATATATCATCCTTGCCACCCTACCATCTGCCGAGAGATGGCAGCTCTTCAGACTGAGTCTGGCCAGAAGTGTGTCCCACCACAGAGGACCACTGTGCATAGCAGACACTGTGTCCAGCTCTAGGCTCCTCATTTGGGACATGATTTAGTGGACAGTATTAGTGGTAAATGAATGGACTTGGTGATCTTAGGGGGCTTTCCCTGCGTTAATGATTCTGTGATTCTATGACAGCAGCTTTGCCAAGGGCGCTAGGTTCTCCCAGGAAGCTCTGTTCTGAAACTGCTGGCCAAAAGTATTTCATAGTGTCTGCATACAAGGGACTCCTGACTCCAGGTTTTCCAATGCGTGGCCTTTATTGTTGTTATTATTTTTATTGCTACTATTTCACTTGCAAGACCGTATCCAGGTCGATGTGAGTTCTTTCCTATGTGTCCGCAGTTCCAGCATCCTTGTTCTGTGTGTTGCTGTGCAGGCTCTGTAGCTCACTGAGCACGTGTGTGGCAATGGAAATGTGTCTGGGTGCTGTGGCTGTACAGCAGTGCCCAGGAAAGCCAATGTCTGTGGGCAGCATCACAAAGATCTGCTGTGTGTGCAGTTGTGCAGCCAGTCCCTGCGTGAACAAGAAGTCTCAAGCATCTGGAATGCATCTGCCATTCCACAGCCACAGTCAGTGCACAGGGTGCTATTACAGCAGGTGAATTGCATGCACAGCTGGGCTCTGGTACCTATTTTATGGTTGTCATTTTTTTACTTGCCCATTGAAACGCATGGAGGATCTCATTCCTCTGATTTATCAGCCCTCACGGTACCCACAGCCCACCCTTGACTCATTAGTTTGTTTGAGGTTTATCAGCCTGAACTCTTCACATGCCAGCTTGTTGTTTCTTTCGGACCTCCTTTCAAGCCACAGGAACTTCCTGGAACTGTAAACCCCAAAGTGGTTCTGTCAGCTGAGAGCAGGCTGTTGAGTCTGGCCTCCTCCCTTCCTCTGGCCCTTCTGGATCACTGGAGAGCAGCCAGCACTGCTGCTTCCTGCCCCCAAAGCCCCCTGCCCAGCTCCCCAGCCCAGGCTGGAGCTTTGGGGGAAAAGGAGCCCGAGGAAGAAACTTAGACATTTTTCCAATACCTTCTGCTTGTAGGATTGTTTTTACCCAGCCTCCATTGGTGCTACATCTCTGGGGCCGGTCCCAGACCTCCTCCTGTGTGAGCCTTCCTGGGATGCAGGGGTTTTGCATCCCACGTGTGCGCTAAAGGCTGGCTTTTGTTCTTTGCACATTAGCAAGCTTCCCTTTTGGGACTGGTTTAGGCTACTGCAGCGGTTAAAAACCAGAGCTTAAATTCTGTAGCTAACAATTTGATACAGCTTCCTTGGCCTCAGGCAGAAACAACCTCAAATTTGCAGCTGGGCACTGCTTAACATTTCAATAGAGACTATGGTCCGTATTCCCCCATGCACTCTGTCGATGTCTTTTTGCATGCTTTTTTGCAGTTCTTTTGAAAGTCTTACAAAGCTGATCTTTTTCCTCCACCTCCCTGTCTGTCTCTAGTTTTGTATGGAGCTGAACCAGCCGACGCTGCCAAACATCCGCAAGTGGAAGGGCCCTAGAGGATGTTGGAAGGGTGTTGTTTCCGAAAAGCCCTCAGGCCAGCTACCTAAGGTACATTAATCCCTATGTTTGAACTTTTGTTTCCCTTTTTTTTTTCCCCTCTCACCAAGGACATATTTTTAATCATCTGTTTAAGGCAAAACAATTTGCAAATCTTTTTTGGTAAGGTTGGTAACTTATTTTATTTCTTATTTTTTTTTTAAGCTGACTGTTTATATAGAATTCGACTGTCCTGTTGATATGCTGGGAGAATTATTTTCCCCAGCCTGTGGCATACTTGTAAGGAGAAGGGTGCCCATTTGTTTTGAGGGGGAATAACAGATAAAAACAGTACAGAAATGCAGAAGAAAGGCTGTGTGTTAGGACAAGGAAAGAGCCCTGATACGCTGCAGTACTTCTGAGTTTTTTCTGCTAGTCAGCTGAGCTTGCTATGTAATCCAGTACTGGCTGAAATTTGGAAGAGCTTCCAGTTTTACAGCTTTACAAACGGAGACCCTACAGAGGGGCTGTTCAGCATGCTGTCCTCATCTGGCAGAGGAGCTTATCTCGCATGTTTCCTAAGGTGCCCTGCACATGTATTAGAAATATTCCTTGGACTCCACTGGAAAACAGCACAGTGCTGTACTATGCCAAGGTGGTGATGGTTGCACCTGCCACCCTTGACTACATCCAGATTAGAGCTGCATGGGGCTGAACTGTACTAGTGGTAGCCAGAGGTGGTCTGTCCCAAGGGAAACCTCTTCCCTTCAAGGATGCTGATGGGATTTCAGAGCAAAATCCTCCTCACACTGGAGGCTGCTGGTATCAAACAGGATCACTGTCACGATGCAGTTGTTACAGCACAGATGTTGTTGTGCAGTGGAAGCAGGAGCTGAGACTTGTAACGAAACACACGGTGAGCTACTTTCTTCTAGTCTGAGTGCTGTCATTATCAAATAAGTGGCTCCAGTTGTATCCTGAATTCAGGATGACATTCTTAATTCCAATGCAGAGAGCAAATCCCCCTCAGGATGTTTTTATTCCTGGGTGGAATCTTTGTTTTGGGATCTCTCATTATATGAGGTCATTAGAGCACTGAGTTTAAACATTTGTGTGAAGTTGTTCTCTTTGCTATGTCTTTTTGCCTTAAGAAGAAGAACTATCAGTAATTGTCTTGGAGTTTCTGTGTTACATATAGGTTATTAAGTCAGTTCTTTCTTGAGCTGTATTTCCAAAGATAACAATGAAAGTTCTGGCTGTGGATCGAATAACTAAAAATCAGCATGTACTTTGGTAGGGATGTAAGGATGAAGGATTTCTCAAACTGTGGGAGAAGTCTGTGGCCAAACTGAAAACAAATGTTACTTACTGATTCTTCCCTTTAAGTGTTTGTACAGAAGAGAAATCTGGCAACCCTACAGCACCCTTCACAAAGCCAAAAAAGCCTTTTCTGTCCCTTAGGTTACCTGATGGGTTCATCAGGTTTGGACACTGTACACAAACACAACGCAATGAAGTAATGCAGTGTTACTCTTCATATGTAGCACCTTCAGCACAATCTGCTCATGGGATGATCTGCAGTGCTAAATAGTGGACAGTGCATCACACTCATGCTTCCACACTTCCCAGTCATTTTGCCTCCTACCAAACATTGATTTGGGCCACCGTGTTGATGAGAAATCTGAAGTCAGGGAATCGTGGGGAGCTGCTGACAGCTCTTTTGTTCTTCCGTGTCTTTTCTTATAGCCTACTCAGGATTCAGACATTAGATTGGAGTTTGGTGGTGAGTTGGCCAAAGATGTCACCAAAAGATTTTAGCCAGAATTAATACTTTCTTTCAAGGCTCATAGGAATACAGCAGAACAGATAACACTTCTTTTTTGCAGCTGAAATGGAAAGCTTTTCCTTGAGATGGATTTAACTATGATTCACTAGGTCTGAGTGATACCGAGGCAGACTGTGTCTGTGTGATGAGAGGGAATGCTTGACAGGCTTTGAATTAGATACTGCTGCTGGTGTAAAGGGGGCAGACAGCTTTCTGGAAATGCCACATTCCCAAGTAGTCCAAGAAATCCTTGTAGGGTGATAGACACTAGGATGAAAGAAGTGGAAACCTGAGCATGAATCACTTCAGTTGGAGAAGAGACAGAGAGAATTGACAGGGCTGAGAGGTCTAGACCAGATGTCTTGCCAAGAGGCTGAATGAGCCTGGATATTTTTAGCTTGGGCATGACAGAAGTCTGTAAGATCACCTATGGTGTGGAGAGAAGGAATGGGAAAGGATTGCTTGCACTGATGTGCTGGTGCTCGGGAGAGGCTGTCAGGAGAAAGACGTGGAACTATGCACCCTAACTATGCTCTCCTCATAAATGAGTACCACTGACCACTGGCAGAGGAGGGATGCTGAGGATACTGGGGTCACAAACCCCATTATTGACCACACTGAGAAGAATCAGATTCCTTGCCTGGAAGAGAAGGAAGTGAAGGGCATGTGTCAGTCCAGAGATGCACACAGGATGCTGCAGCTAAATCTCTGACCACTGCAGCAGTCCTGAACGTGTTCTACCTGTGTAAGATAGAGCAGCTTATGAAAGTATTGGATGGAGCTAGCAGTGCTCTGCTTACCTAGGGGTCTAAGAGCCAGCATGCAGGTGTGAGTAGCAAGGCAATACGCACTTCAACTCAGCATGCTCAGTGGAACTGCCCATTCTTCCTGCATGTAGTGGGGGATTAAGGCCAGGGTGAAATAAAGAAGCTTTTCTATCTGCCCAGGATGTTGTTTCTCCCTTCAACCAGTGCACAGCAAGATCCACCTCCTGCCCTCAGCAGGTGCCAAGCCAGAATAGACACCTTTTACCACCTCCACATATTTGGGAAGTGGTAATACGCTGTTGCCAACAGCAATACCAAGTTGACTGAAACATTTGGGTTAAAGTTTCATAATTTGAGCAGAATGTTTTATTTTTACATCTTATTTTTGGCGTTTCTCTTGCTTTAATTGCAGGGAGTCGAATATTCTGGATTCCTCTGGGATACAACAGCTGGCATTGAGCTGAAAGATGCTTCTTCTCAGGAGAACGTACAGACTAATGGCAATGGGAGACACTCGTATCCTCACCCATTTATTGCACATTTCAAGGTAACTCAGTTCTGCCAACTGACCCTTGCAGAGATGAGCTTTTATTTAAAAGTGTTGGACAAGAGGCTGGAAAGAGTCTCCTAACAGATTAAAAAAAATGCATTAGCATGAGGCTAATCCATGTTCATCAGTCTCTTATGGTTCGGTTACAGGAAGGTGCTTAGTGATCTTAATAGGTGGGGTGTATCACCAGACTCAGTCCTTTCCCTTGGTCCTGCAATGGAGCATTTAGGCACACGAGGCCATGTGCCTGCAGTAGAGTGACAGAAATCACCAGTCACCTTGTTCAGCTTTTAGAGAGGTGAGTTTTGAGAAGCAGGCAGCCACGGCTCTGTTGTTCCATTCAGTGCCAGAAATGCTGGGTGGAGTTGGGGTAAGTGGAAGCAGAAGGCATTACAGGGAAGGCACTGTGCTTTTGGGAGGCTCAGGCTGATCTCTCTTACATTGCTGGCATAGTGCAGAGTTCCCATTTTGAAGCTTTTTCACTAGGCTGCAGCTATATGAGAACTTCATGCAGTTTGGAAACTGACTCTTTCCAAGCTGTTCTTGTGTTGGATGCATGAGTAAATGTACAGCCCCCTTCTCTGCACTGGCTGTGTCCGGTTTAGGGAGTTTGGCATCTCTGGCAATGCTTTGAGAGAAGTTTCTAATAAATAAGAACAGGTCAAGAATAGAAGTAAGCATGACTTGTGCCACGCGACAAAGCGAGTCCGGAAGGTAAGCAGAAGATTACAGGGAGCCAGCGGCTCATTTCAAGGTACATTAAGTTTCATGACTAATCTCTGCAGCAGGCCAAGGCAGATCACAGGAGAGCAGTAATTAGTCCATGTAATGACCAAGCCATTATTTGTAGTTTAATAACAACTGCTTTTGCATAAACTGGTTTTCGTAAAGAGCTGGCCTCTCTCTGCAGCTGCTGTAGAAAGAAACTGCATTATTTACAAAAATCAGTTTCCCCAGAACTGAAGGGCTGCCACAGTATTCCAAATAGAGCTGTCTTCCCAAAACACCAACACAAAGCAACAGACCGTATGCAGCAAGAAATGGGTCCTAGTCACCGGGACTTACTGCCAAAAGTGTGGGTGAATATCTTTGCTCTCTGACCTCCCTTTGCCCTGTGCTGCACTGATTCCCCTCCTTCCTCCCCCAGGTTGGGATGAATGACCTGACGCTGGTTAACCTTCACCTGGCCTTGGCTCCTGCAGTGGGGGACAACGCAGGGAAGAACCATGACAGCCACAAACTAGCGACCTTTGCACAGACTTTGCAGGAGACTCTGAAAGGTATGGTGTTGTCTTCCTTCCAGTCAGCATCTGCACATACCTCATCAAAAGGAATTTAACATATGGATATAACTGTCTTAGTGCAGGTTTCACGAGTTTCCTCTCTATGTTGCCTTTACCTTTCTTTGAATGGTACACAGAGTGCAAAGTGTGTTTTTTCTCTGCTCAATATTTGACACTCTATTCTAATTAATACAAATACCTCAGAAGATCCTACTGGCTTCAACCAAGCTTTTCAAGTGAATTTCCTTGTGATTATATGCTAGCATAAGAGCAAATCCAAATAAACAGAAGAAAAAGATATTGGGTTAGAACTGTGTTTGTGGAAATGGGATCTACCTAATATCAGAACAAAACTTGCTGGCTTTTTTCCCAAAGGAAGTTTGTTCTTTGTTTATTTTTGGATATTTGGAAGCACTTTGGAAAACCCAGTGGAAGTCAGGAGATGCTTTCTAACGAGAAAGCAGACCAGAAGCCAGCTTTGGTACATGGATGCAATAAGTGAAACAATTCTGTTGGTTTCAGACAAGTTGCTCTGGTTTTAGCCCAGGATGAGTGATACCAGGATTTGTATCTCACCTTGAGCAATTTAATAGACAGCTGAATTTCTTCACCTCGTTTCTGAGAATTTGCTTCTTATCCCGATTCTTGCAGATTTCACTCAGTTTCCAGTGGAGCAGAATAGCAGGTTTCAGATTCAAAGTGGTGTTGGTGATCTTTTCATAGGAATAGAAAAACCCAGCCCTTTGCTTACCACTTAATAAAGAAGTAAAAGGGTTACAAGTTCCAGTCACGATGATTTTCCTCTTGGCATAGTTTTGCAAGGTCAGTCACTTGAAAGCATTAAAATCCTCTTGTATAACACAAGAGGTAATTACAGTTTTTATGCATGTTCCCTTGTTTTTCCTTTAGAGCTGCAAGAAGTCAGTCAGAGCTATTTTTAAGTGCTACAGATTCAAGTATTTGTCCACATACCTCCTGAAAGAAAAGGATGAAGGCAAACAAAAGGGTCATTTGTTTAATCCCAGAAGGCTGAATCGGGATGCAGATAACTGTGTTGCTCTTCCGAAGTCAACAGAGATGCATTTCCTCTGCATCTAAATTTAGACTGTTGACACCAGGGCTTCTTGTCGTTTTTGTTTTCATTGCCATGTGCTGGGCACCTTACTGGAGCGTGTTTGTTCTTGACTTAATCTTTCACAAAAGGTGAAGTTCAAATTCCTAACGTGTGGGATGCAGGTCTTGTTTCATAAACAAATATTTGTGCACACGTGTTCTTTTGAGTATTGAATTATTCAGCCAAAATCAATGGCAGGCTTAAAATTACATTAATTTTTTTTTTTTTTTTTTCCAAAGCCAGTCCATAAAATATGATTAATTAAGGCTGATTTGCCTGTTGCCATTTCGACCAGTCTGTGTTTCTGATCCCATTTTGCTAACAGGTGCCTTCTTTGCTGTCTTACAAAGAGGACATGCTCAAGAAATGCAGTTAGGCAGTCTCCTGTAACGTCTCCATCCCCCAGAGCAGCTGTGTACCCATATTTCTCCCATCAGATGAGTGGGTCCTGGTTTCTTCTTGTCCTCCTTTACTCTTCAGTTGTACCAGAGAGACCTGGTGGTTGTTTGCTGCTGGTGACTAGCTCTGCAGCAACCCTTCTGCCTTCTCTTAAGCACTTTGCCTGTTCATACCCACTGTGGTGACCATGACCATGCAGACACTATCTGTAGTGCTGGGACCCGGAGCTGGCTTAGTCATCTTCTCCCATCTGGCTTGGCCATATTGCAAAGTGCCCGTGCATCAGAAGCTAGGCCTAGAAGACCTCTGAGAGGTGGTAGGGAGCTTCTTACCAGCGTGAGTGCTCTCACATCCTTTCCATGATCTGGTTTTCGTGCTCTTCAGGAAGAATGTGGGGGTTTAAATGTCTGTTTAATTTATTAGGGTACTGATTCAGGGCATGTGGAAGTCAAGGGAGAGTGTCCTTCAAGGGTCTCTTTGTACTGCTTTGGAACAACCGAGGGTTTCATCATTGCTGCAGGACAACAAAATGAAACTCTGCAGATGTCTGCTGCATGGTGGTTCTGCTGGGGATTTGCAGCTACGTGGAGCACCAGGAGCTTCTGGTTGAGGGGACCAGAAAGAGACCCTATCCCTTGGTGATGGGCTGGAAAATGGAGTTTTGGCTTCTTGAATGCTCACTGCATCCCGTTTATCCCTTCTCTGTCCATTTCATGTTGTGTTATGATTGTGTGCTTATCTGTTCTGCTTGAGAAAGTTTAAAACAGAAAAGAATACAGTGACTCATTTCCTGTGTATACACCAGACTGACTTTGTACCTGATTCCACGAACATATCTAGGTGTTGATTATTTTAGGCTCTGCTATTTCTGAGTCGTTCAGAATTGAGCAGTCAGTTAAAATTTCCATTTGTGATTATGATTTTTAATACATTTTTCACATAAGGCTGGAGGATTTGCTAAAATAAATATTTTGTGCAGGATCGAGATGCTGTTGCTAGGATTCCTGCCTTTCTGTAATTTTTAATCCCCATCAAGGGTGCACCCCAGACCTTTCCAGAGTGGCCTTCCCCTCTTTATACCAGGATCCAAGCACTGCCTTGGCCATAAAGCAAACATTAGTCTGGAGGATTGCAGCAGTGAGGCAGTAGCACTTGTTGCAATTTCCTGCAGCGTTGTGATGCCCAGACATGAAACCATCAGATTCATCTTGCTGGTCCAGATCTTAGCTTTTTTGCACTACCAGCTCACAGCAAGCATGCTGCTTGGCGTGCTGCAGGAAGGGAAGCCTGCCTGCCTCACCAAGATGAGAGCTGCAGAAGCGGAAGGTGGCATTTCAGAGGCACTGTGAAAGCACTTTGTTCAGATCATGAGAGCAAACCAGTTCTCTCCAGGGGACTTCGTGCTTCCCCATTAGATAAGCACTGATTTTCTTTTGGGTTCTGACAAATCTTAAAATAACTTGGGCTCAGGCTTGTTTTTTTTCTTTCTTTTAAAGGTGGGAAGGTCAGCATCTCTAGCACTTTGCAGAACAATATTTAAATGTCGTGTCATGATCAATATTGCAAAGGGCAGAGAAGCTACAAGTAGTTTCGTTGTGTTTTCATCACCTCTCTGTATCTCAGCAAGCAGCATGCTTAGAAGTATTCATGTTTCTTTTGTAAATCATAAATCATCAGTGTGTCTGCCCTCCTGCCCTCTCTCAGTTCATCTTTGTAGAACTGCAGGCAGAGAAGAGTGCAGTAGATTTCGTTGTTTAACTGGTGCTCCCTCTTTTGGCTAGCTACTTGTACAGCAGCAGCACACAGCAGGTAGGTTTATCCATGAGTGCTGCTTACGGTAGAACAGTCTCTCAGTCTTCTTCCTCCACACTTCAACCACAGAAAGCAAAGGCACTTAGAGAATATAACAGTGGCATTCTTTGAAATCAGCTCTGTGATCATTTTTGGTGCGTTTGGGCATCCTTGTTGCAGATTCCTCTTCCACGGTACCAAGGTCTGTGTTGCAGCAGTCTTTGCTCAGCTATCACAATCCTGGAGTTCATCACACCTTTCTGGCAGGGCAACAGTCACATCCATTCTCCTCCTACCCCATTTCACAGCTGGGATATCTCCAGCTGTAGAGCTATGGAGAGCACATGCTGTGGATATAAAATTAAGGCCCAGAGTTTCTTTTCTTACTCAGGGTTGGAAATAAAATAGAAGTGAGGTAGTCTTATTTCCACAGAAAGAAGGCACTTCGGACAAGTATTTCATGTCATGTCCTTGGTTTCTTTGGAAATTAGGCCCTAGTCAAATTCTAACATATCCAAGTTCAGCAGTATTTCTTTAGTCATCTGGGAGAATGAGAGCTTCTATAGCCAGTGAGTGTCTGCATGGTTTGTGAACTAACCTGCAGTCAACAGGTTTGCAGGCTACATTTCAGACTTGTTCTTTGAGATTTCTTCAACAGACAGGTTTAGAACAGGCACTGCACTCTTGGGGCTCTGATCTGTACTAGCAAAAAGCTGTGTCTTCTGGAGTCTTCAGCTTAGTTAGTGTTGTAATGTAGCAGTCAGAGCTGATGGTTTGTCTGTGTTCCAGGAAATCTAGAGGTTTCACCCCTTTCCTATCCCAAAAAACAGTGCACATCACTTTACCCACTGAGGGCTGTGTCTTGAACTTTTTCTTTGATAAGGAATTCACATGTCACTAGTCTCGACTGCCATTTTGACTCTGGCTCGTATTGGTGACACTACATGTAATGATGCAATCCAGAAAACTGTCACCTTCAACCTTGTATTGGTTCAGTAGGTGTTGACAAACTTGTATACGGTGATCCCAGATGAGCACTTGTGGGACCCACCTGATGTAAACTTTGTGATGTTCCGAAGTTTCCACCATCATTTCCAATGCATTGAAGCTGATATTCAGCTCTGTACACAGCTCCCTGGCTGTGAGTTTGCCAGTTCACATGCGTGAGCTGATCAAGGTGCTCTGCATTTTGTGGTGTGACAGCTGTGCATGGCTGTCTAGAACATGGCTTGTCTTTCATGTTGCTGTTGCCACTGTTGAAGCGCACCACCCACCACCCCCCTGTGCTCACATCCACTGCTTGGTATCCATAAACATTCAGCAAGTGTTGATGAATGTCAGTGGGTGCCATTTTTTTCTGCATGGAGGAATTCAGTGCCATGGTTTTGCTTGACCTGCACTTCCATGTCAGATGCCATTTGGTCAGACCTCCCCTCTTCTGCCATCTGTCACACAGCAACAAAATGTAATGGAATATTGGTGAAAAGGTTCAACCCCTACTGCCATACCACCAACATCCACCTCTGATGTTGCGGGCTGACATAATTAAGTAGAAGGCATTGCTTCTGGAGCAGAAGGAAAAAAATAAGCATACATAAAAATAAGTCACAGGTTCCTACAAACCTCCAAGACTGGAAGTGCTACTCTTTGCATTTGTCACTGTGAATAGCAAGCAGAGAATCCCAGTATAATCAAGCTGATATTTAAAAACAGGCAAGAAGCATGCACTGAGCAGCCACAATGAGTTCTCTCCAGAGCTTTCTCTGCTACAAGTTGGACAGGATGGCCATGAGTAAGTAGTCAGTCAGTCAGTAGTCAGTAAGTAGTTCACTGCAAACAGCATTGCTTTCAGAAGCTCAGAGTAAAGTCAGGTTTGCTACAAAGTACTTGTATATTTCCTCCTTTCATTCGTATACCTCCTCCTCTTCTTCCTTTTAAGCTGTGGATGTCCATTCTTTCCATTCATTTCTCTTTTTTCTTTCCATTTTTTCTCTTTTCCAGGGGAAAAAGATGTGATCATCCTGGGAGATTTTAACCAGGCTCCCGACAGCAGCGACCATGACATACTGAGGAAGGAGAAGTTCCATCACTTGGTCCCTTCAAATACATTTACCAACATCAGCACAAAGAACCCCCAGGGATCAAAGTCGCTGGACAACATGTGGATCAGCCGGAGTTTGAAGAAGGTTTTCACAGGTAGAGTTTCTTTTTGGTTAAGTCACATAGCCTGTGTCTGTGAGCATTGGGTGTTAAGCCTGTGAGGTTAGCTGTGGGTCAAATGTGGGTGATACTGCTTGGCATACAACTACCATTGCTGGACTACAACTGTCTGAAAAGAGCTTGTAGTAAGATGGGGGTCGGTCTCTTCTCCCAGATAAGAACTGACAGGGCAAGAGGTAATAGCTTTAAGTTGTGTCAGGGGAGGTTCAGGTTGGGTATTAGGAAACATTTCTTCTCAGAAAGAGTGGTCAAGCATTGGAACAGGCTGCCCAGGGAGACGGTGGAGTCACTGTCCATCGAGGTGTCCAAGAAGCATGTAGATGTGGCACTGAGGGACGTGGACAGTGGACATGGTGGTTGGTGGTTGGACTAGATGATCTTAGACGTCTTTTCTGACCTTATTGATCCTGTGATGCTATGACTTCCTATAGCTTGCCTTCACTTCCTTAGCATGCTAAGTAATTCTTTTGCAAACTTGCGGAAATGTGTTTAAACCCAGGCACCTCTTTCATACTGATCTTTTTATGTGATTCTTTTTCTTGCAGGCCACTGGGCTGTTGTGCGAGAAGGTCTTACAAACCCATGGATCCCTGATAACTGGTCCTGGGGTGGAGTAGCCTCGGACCACTGCCCCGTGCTAGCTGAATTTTACATGGAAAAGGACTGGAACAGGAAAGAGGTGACACGGAATGGAAACGGGGTGACCGTTGAGCGCGACTCAAACACTAAACACGAACGATGACGTGAACAGGAGGTGTCTCTCCTGTCACAGGGGTCAGCCCATAGTTCTGCTTGCTGGAGACTCAGCTGTGGAGCAGAAGAGCTGCTTCCCCCTCTTCCTCCTTCACCTGTCCTCCCCATATCCAGAAAGCATCAGCACTTGCCTTCAATGGCTCTCGCTCCGTGCCCTTCTCGGACAGCTCTGGTGTCCCACGGCAATAGAGTGGCCTGTAACTTTTTATAGGGATGCGGTGGACCCATCTCCATGCCTGGAGATTTGGATGAGAACTGTACAGAAAATAAAGTGTACTTTTAATACTGTATAGGATTTGGGCTAAAATGCAGCCAGGCGGGGCTTTGCTGTGGTGGTGTTTGTGATGGTTACATTTCTTTGCTTCCTTGTAAACTGGAGGGAATAGCAGAGGGCACACAAAGATTCACTCTGTGGATATTCTTTGCAATTCCTGTGTGAGCTCAGCACTTGCAAAAGCTGCTAATTCTGGGAAACAGGAGAGGTGCTGGACCCTTACATGACCAGAAGGCCATGCATGGTCCCTATGGCCCAGAGAAACACCATGGCTACTCAGCCCAGTGTCAATATGGACACCTCTCTTCTTCCCCTTCCTTTCTCTGTGTTTCTGGGAAGGGTGCATTTTGTCCCAGAAGGGAGTTGTGGAGCCTTGTTTGGCTTCTAGCCTGCTCTGCAGCATTCACTGTTATTTTTCCCTGTGTGTTAGCTGTCAGGAGCTGGGAAAACTCTGACTCATGCCTTTGTAGAACTTGGTTCACTCCTCTACCCGCCGGCACTCGAGGCTGTGCCCTTTGCTTTGCTTCCTGCTGGGGATCTCACAGGAAAACCCTACTCCTCTGGCACAGCAACTGCAGCAGATTTCTTGAGCAAGAAGGGAGAGTCAAAGAGGAGGGCTGTGCTCATTGGTTCTTCAGGGAGCTGTATTTTCTATTGCTCCTCCTGGAAGGCAGCCCTGCATCCAGTGCCTGAGCTCACAAGCCACTTTCAAGCACCACTGCACAGAGCCTGAGTGCAGTGCATGATGATCACTTATACAGCAAGGGTGGATGGTGAGCTCATAGGTTCTCCTATAGAAGTTTGTTTCTGTGCACGTCCTGAACAGGGAGCACACCAGCCAACAAGGTGCCTGAGAGGGAGCATTCAATTCCCCAAGTGTGTGACATTGTAAAGTAGCAAGTAACAGTCAGTGACCTGGAGGGGAAATCATAAGGACTGGAAAAAACAACTCGGCACCTTCGAGAGCAATACATGGATGTAAAGAGTGCAGAGCTCCTGCTAGCCCAGCACATTTCATGCTGAGTGAAAAGGAGAGCTCTCTGATGTGCCTCGTAGCGCTGTCAAAAGATGCTCCTGACAGCAGTGCCAGGCCAAGGGGACATGCTAAATGAGGGCTGCACAGCAGAGCAGTATTTTCATAGCAGCTTGGTTAGTTGAACTGAAATAATGGCCTCGTTTCAGGAAGCAACAACTTGCGTGGAAACACAGATGGATGAATATATCAGTGTGTCTTAATTTCTGTACCAAATTAAAGCTGGAGCAGGGTGGGATAGCCTGGCTGTGACTCTGCTCTCCAACCTCTTCTGGCCTGTGGGTTGCAGTCCTGTGGGTGCAGGTGGGGAGTGGGAATCTCTTTGTCATCAGACAGCTGGAGAGCTTTCTGTTCTTGCTTCTCTCAGATCACAGTGAAAACTGTTGGTTAGAAAGAAGGTGATTGCACAGGTCAAAGAAGTGAGCTCAGATCAGTGGGCCCTGAAGAGCAAAGAGGTTATTGCAGGAGACAGAGCAGTTTGGAGTCCTGCAGTGATCTACTGTTGGCTTTCAGGCACAGCAACACAAGTGCTGCCAGGATGGAAACGTCTCCTTGCCTCCTGGGTGCTGGAGGGCACAGCTGCAGGGTGTGTGCAGATGAAGGTTTACCTGATGTTGCCATGGTAGATGCTCATTCTTTAGGCACTCAGTAGAGGAGGTTTCATTGACATTGCAGATGGTTCAGTGGAGATTTCGGAGCATCAGACAAAAATGTGCCTTTACTTTCTCAGCATTTAGTGTTGAAAACCAGAGGTGCGTGCATTTGTCTTTGGTCATTGCAGAAGCCAGCAGGAGCACTTGGCTGCTGCTTTGGACCCTGCTGGATTCTGGTTCCTTGCTGCTGCCTTGCCCATTTCCAGCAGGCATGGTGCTGCTGGATCCCCTTATTTTGAGCCAAGGCTGGATGCCATTTAATCTGCTGCAGGTGTGAAGTGGTGCAGCTGTGCAGAAGCCTGAGAAGCGCCTGTGTGTGGCTGGTCCCTACTGGGTCTGCTGGCAGCAGTTCCCAATGTGGCAGAGGCTTGGCTTCAGCAGAACGGTGAGGATGTGTTTATCAGTACAGCTGGAGGGGATGAGCTGCATCACCTTCCTCCTTACTGCTGACCTTGGAGCAATCAGCCTGGCACTCTGGGAGGTGAATGGCTGGGTGCCTTGGGGTGAGATGGATCCTACGGGGCAGAAAGAAAGGACAAGAGAGATTTGGTGCCTGCTGGTGGAGCTTTGGCTCCTGTGGAGGGTCAGTGCAAAGCACCTGGGTGTTGGGAACCAGCAGGGCCTGACCGTATGGATGGCTGTGCTGCTTCTTGAAAACCTGGCCTCGCTTTCTGCGCACAACGTCCTTGCAGGGCAGTGAGGCTCCTTCCTGCCTGGAATTTGGAGGCACTCAGCAGGTGTCAGTTTGGTCATCCAGCTTTGGTGGTGTGAAACCAAACAGGGTTGTAAAGTGTCTAAAAAAGGAGCTGGGATACAGCAGGAATGTTTTGGTGCAAACACGAATCCCAGCAATCGATCTCCAAGGACGCAGCGGTGACAGCAGCAGGCTGGGTGCATCCAGGCACAGCGGAGATGTGAGCTCCATCACACGGGGCTCACAGTGTGGGGCTGGCACTGCTGAGCCCACGTAGAAATCAGCACGGTGTCCCTCAGAAGCGCAGAGGATGGCAGCCACGAGGGATTTCCTGGAGTTTGGGCCCTTTGCCAGCCATGGGGCTGCAGGCTGTCGGCCTTCCTTCCTTTGTGCCAAAGCCAACAGGAAGCCAGCCCAAGTGATGGTGTTTCTTCTCTGCATTCCTCCCCCTCCACGTCCTAGTCTTAGTTTTCCAAACCACCTAACGAGGAAGGAGGAATATAATGCAACAGTACTCTGCTGCCTTGCGAGGCACATCATACAGTGACTTCAGAAGTATTTCTACTGAAAAAAAAAATAAATAAAAAACCCACCCACAATCCTTAAGTATCCTTATGTGTACATGAGAGAGCTGAGCCACAGGGCAAAGGAAGGAGTCCCTGCAGAAAAACAATTCAGAGAGGGGACGAGGAGCCCTGGAGCAAAGCAGCGGGGAGACACAGGGTGTGCCTCAAAGAGAGCAGAATGTTTGGAGCTGCCATTTCCCAGACGGATGGTGCTGAGAAATGCATGGCAGCCAAACGCCTCCAAGAGGCTCAGGCCGTGTCCTAGAGAAAGGGAAGCAGAGGAGAGGGTGCCATGCCTGGCACACAGCTTCTACCAGGTGTACATATGGAGACCCTTCGTGATGCCAAGTGAATAGGGTGAAATAGGGTGAGTCTCCCAACACTGACAAGGCTTCTGTACAGGAATAGCATGGATGTAGTGAGACGTGGATGTACAGCAAAGCAACTGGACCAGACAGCCACGAAAGGCTGTCATCGTGTCACTGACATCACGATACTCTGTAGTGATATGAGCCAACGTGCACTGCTGTCCAAAAACTTTATTACAGAGCTTTTGTACCATGACTTAGTAACCAGGAAAAAAAATTATATCAGGAAAACTTACAAAAGGTACACTTCAAAATTTGAAACGCTTTTACAAAGGAGGAAGGACAAATAAGTGCTGAAAACAGAAGGGGACAGGTTTCTCACCTGCTGGTAAGGTAACATCTTTATACAGAGCACTTCCAGACTCTAACCTTGCTCTAGGCAAACCTACTTCTAGGATAACAAAGAACAGAAGTCCAATGATAGCTACTGCTCTGGAAAAGACAGGACGCAGGTCCTGAAGGAAAGCATCTATGGCTGCAGGAACATCTGGTGGTGCAGTGACAGAGCCCAGGGGCTGCTGGAGGAAAAGCTGTGAGCAGGGTGTGCTGCAGCACTGCAGGGAAGCTGGCACGGTTTCTGCTTCCAAGGACCTGTGACAGTAATACCCTTACTTTGTATCACACAACTACTGGGACACTTGATGTAGAATTGCATTGATAAGGAATTATCTACAGTTCAGAAAATATCCGTTCAAAGCTGTCCCCTCCAGAAAGGAGTGGTCCTCAGCTTCCCCTGGATCAGCAAAGTGAGCCCAGTTCTCTGCAGCTCACATAATTTGGTCTGAAGCTGCCTTTTGGCTGTGATCTTTGATTCGACCCCCGCCATGCATGGCTTTCTTGCTGCTTCCAGCAAATGAGCCGGTATCTGGAGACCATGGGTGCAGGACTGCTGATTGTTCCCACAGGGCTGCTGCAATGCTACATCTGCTGGGTTTAGTTCTTCAACAAAGCTGGGCAGGCAAAGCTACGAGTGACTGAACTTGTAAAAAGAAAAGGAAAAAAAAAAAAGGTTTTCATTTCTGCACACAGAGGCTGAAAGGCTTCTAGGTAGTGAGCAAGATTAACAATATAAAATTAAGGCTACTGTGAGGGGTTCTTGGTCCCTGCCTTGAAAATAACCAAATTTAGTAAATTGATGCTTGTTGAACACATTTTATTTTCTGAAGCAGTCCGCCAGCTGCTGTGAGCACACCTGCCATGCTGCCTAAAAGGCAGCTGGTTTCATGGGGTCACTCAAAAACCTTCAGACCCCTGAGCCCGCGTGGAGGAAACCTTGTCTCCACTTGCCTCATTCAGTGCTGGCCCTGTTGTCTGTGGGTCACAGCACAAGGAGAAGAACTGGCAGAAGCCCTCTGGGAGCTCCCATCTTCCTGCACAGCCTCCTGCATCACAGCTGCTTCTCCAGGAGCTCAGAGGAGCACTGCTAAAGTGCTGCTTTCTAAAACCAAACTGGTTCTCAAAGTACTTAGAGGTGCAAAACTCAGCTGGCCTCAACAATCCACCATACTCTGAATTCAGAAAATGTAGCTTATGCAGTAAGTCCCCCTGTGTCATCGAAGCTATTTATCATGTGGCCAGCAATGCCTCACAGTAACACACTTTCTCTACCTGTTTCTGGATATAGCACCGGCAGATAAGACAGAGGTAAGTTGGCTTAAAGTGGTGCAGCAGTCCTGCAGGAACACAGGAACAGGGCACTTGGGAGTCTGCTTTTCTCCCACATCTCATTTCTGCAATGAGCACCGAGGCCTGATACTGCTCAGAAAGTGACTTGATGCTCTGTAGGCTCTGGAGACCCAGAAAAGAATTGAGTGCTGCCTGCTGTGCTGACTTCTGTCCCTACGTTCCTGAACGTATTGGTAAAAAAAAGTCATAAAATCACAGTTCTGCCCAAGCTTTCTCCCAAAATGCTGCCCTATAGAACTTACTAGCCATGATACGCTTGTCCTCAAGAGACCCTGCCAGGACTCAGCTTCCTAAACATGTACTGTACAGAGATGTGGAACAGTAACAATCTGAGGGAATGATAAAAAAGATCATTTTGCTACCTGTTTGCAGCCATCAAAACAGCAAATACCTGTCTTTTTTTTTTTTCTTTCCTTTTTTTTCTTTAAAGCTGAATCTCCTAATAAAAAACAAACAAACAAACAACTTTTTAATGGTGTTACAGAGCTGTTGCACAAAGACCCGCTTCTGTGCACTATGAGCAATTTTTTTTTAAACTTGTTGCAATGATGACAAATCAGAAAGTCACACAGACCATGAGGTAGCATAACTACAATGGTGCTATCTCTACAAGCTGTGAAAGCTGACCAAAGGCAAAGCGTACATGAGTAGACAAAAGGGGAATTTCCCCTCTTTCTCCTTTCCTCCACCTCTAAATCTGGATGGGAAAAGGCAGTATATCACAAGAGAAAGTGACGAGCACTGTGCCTAGCCTGCAGAGCAGAGCAGATGGCTGGACAGGTCACTGCAAAGGGATTCCTAAACCAGACTAAAATATGCACAAACTCTTTAAAAAAAAATCATTAGTGTACAATCACAACGCAAAAGGAATGCAAAGGGACTTTTTCTGAATTCCACACACTATGGCTGCCTTTTCCTCCTGCTCCACCCCTGGTAAGCCCATTTTTGCAAGCTCTCAGAAGTCCAGTTCTGTATCCTCAGTTGCACAGACTGAGCAGCTGGCTGGTGTTCTTAGTCTATGAGATCCTGGAGCTCCTCATCAGTCAGCTCATTGACCTCCATAATCTTTTCCAAGTGCTCCATATACCGGGCATGGTCTTGCAGGAAGTGTGGTACCCTCATGTTCTCAATCACAGCCAACCCTTTCAGACGGTCCACGTCTTCGTATGAGATCTGCAAGGAAGGACGTGAGTTAGATCTGCATTATAGCACTGCTACTTCTCTGCTGAGGCTGTAAGTTACCCTTTGTAGGTGAGAAAAGGTTTCAGTGAGCCTCAGTGGAAGATGCAAAAAAAAGTGTAATTTTAGCAAATGTCTGTAAACTTCCAGATTCTGTTGTTGATTATATCAGTGAATAGATTGAGAGAAAACTGAATGACACCGACCTGCAACAGCTACAGGAACAGAGAAGGCTGGATCAAATGTGATTCCTGAGGTCTCTTCTCAGTCTCAAAGATTGATACAAGAATGGAGAGGACTCTGTGCCCAAGAGCAAAGAACTGGAAACTGTGTGCAGGACAGGTGAGGAAGAAGTGGGGATTCTCACTGTATGGGAGCTGCTGAATCACAGCCTGAACCTTTGATTAGTTATCT